>JAJOOR010011716.1:0-25463 GCA_036250505.1 Solanum acaule | reverse complement strand
ACTCATTTAATACACATTTCATACAAAACGATTATTCATTCAAACTATATACATTTCTCGTCCCAAATAATTAATTATTGTCACCCAACTTTATACAGGAATAACAAAACTAATATAAACTCAACAATTTCACATTTAATATCAATTTAAAACACTTGTAATACACTTCGTCCAGAATTCCAATTTTTTTTTACATATTTCTTAACACACTTTTCATACATAATTCATTTGACTTATACTATCAAATTCATTATCAAATAAAATAAATTTTCATAAATTCGTCAACATTATAATTAAATTATTTTTACAGAATAATTAGCACACTTTCATACAAATTTCATTTAATTTATTCTATCAAATTTATTCATAAAATCACATTAATTTATAATTTCACAAAACAACAACCGTATACAAAATAAACAAATAAACAAAAAAAACACTAAATTTTTTACATTTCACGACAGTAAACATAATATGATATCAACAGTTAACAAAATATGACTCCACCTTCAATTAATCGACAGTTTGATCATTTTTGTTTCATTTCGCTATCATTCTAAAACAAACGTTAAACAATAATAAATACTAACCCGAAGGATCCCATCTTTCACCATGTTTGATTAAAATTGATACGTAGTTGTCTATCACAACAAAATCAAGAATTTTCAAAGATGAAAAAAACTTCAATTACTTGAATGTGGGATTTTTTTTTGTTGAAAATTGAAGAGAGAAACGTTGAAATTTTTTTGTTGCAAATTGAAGAGAGAGAAACGTTGAAAAAAGAAGAAGATAAAATCTGAATTTTTATTTGATTTTAACTGATTTGAGTGAATTAAGGATACTAAATAATCTTAATTAGTTTAAATCCCTTAATTCGTGCTATTTATTAATTATCTACAATAAATTCAAATTAAATTAACACCACAATTTCAGTTTATTACCTGTTTTCAGTAAAAAAACATTTTTTTTTCATTTTTCTTTTATCTCTTTATTTTATTTAAACAACTTTTTTCAATTATTGAAAACAGTTTTTAAAAAAAAATTATTTGTTAGAACCTGAAATTTTTAATGTTATAACTTGAAAGTCTAAATCTACTGCTATAGCTTGAAAATATTACTATAATATATGACATATATAAAATTTACACTTAATTTAATTCAGAAATTTTAATGGCTATTTATTGTTTTTCTCTCCCTTTATCTATAGGAACAGAAGAGAACTGGATGAGTACCTGAATTGGGAGCTAGCCAAGTGATTAATTCAAAATATATTCCTATACAGTCTAGTATCACTATACCAAAAATAATCTTTAGTGGTAACTAAGTTACCGCTAAATATATTTTTTTAGTGGCAATTAGCTAACATTCTTTGTAAATATCCCTAATACTTATAGTGACATTGGATCCAATTATAATTAATTAATATCAATAAAAACTTTAGCATTCTTGTTAATATGCATATTTATTACCACCGAAAGCTATTATAATTGTAGTGGTGTATATATGTCTCGCAGGGTGGGTGGGTGTGGAGGAAAGATCACAAAATAATAATATATTAAAAGAAAAACAAGAAATCATTTTTCTTTGTTGTATATGGAGGGTAGCTGCTTTAGGTATTGGAATTACTTTCTGTTTAAAGTTTTCATAAGTCTTGTGATAATTTTTATTGCAAACCTTCCAAAATAAAAAAAGTAATAGTAGGCTACTTTTTATTTTTCAAAAAGGGAGTTTACATATGGGCAAGTCTTGGCAAGAAAGAGATGAACACTTTGATATTGTACCTTCCCTACTCATGGTTTTAAGAAAATTTTGTGCAATATAAAGTCCATAATGCACCTACTGTGGCCAGAAATGGACCACGAATAAAAGCCAAGAGGTACGTACTATTATTATTATTTTTCTGTGGGCACTTGTTTTAGGAAAATTAACAACTTTTAAAATATCTATTCTACTGCACTATCTGGAAACATATATGTTTTTCCTTTCGTATAATATATCTTTTCATATCTTAATATGGTCCTAAGTCCTTGTTGGTAAATGCCTCCTTCAGCGGATACTAGCGATGTTAAATACCTCTTTGTTTGGATGGTTGTTACGTATTGTTTCATAATGTATCGTATTGTGTTGTATTATATTGTATTGTATTGTTTTAATAAATACAGTAAATGGATAGATTGTATCATTCTCATCGTTACATAATATCACACATTCATAATTTAAATGATAAACCTACAAGAAAAGTAGGGTAACTATGGAAATGTAAGATAAAAGGTGAAATATGATTATTAAATAATAAATAAAGAACAAATTATTAAGGTAACAACGCGATCACACCAAATCGATCGTTCCGTAAGTCTTTTTGTCGTTACCTAACGATGATTTAAAAAATACGATACAATACAATGAAATTTAAGTAACAATCAAAAGAAACGTTATAGTTAAACTAACAATGCAATATAATACAATGGATAACAACCATCCAAACAATGTGTAAGTGAGGTTGGGTTGAATTTATACGAATCCAAATGAATTGAACTAATAAATGACTTGAGTTGAAATAAGCTAAAACTTGGTTCATAACTCATTCTTCCCCAACTCTTATAAAGTTTTAAATTATTTATTTCATTTATATAATTTGTTTAAATACATAGTATATTTTTTAATTCTTGTTGATCAATTTGGATTATATCAACCCAAGTTTTAAATTAGTCTATTTCAGAAAAAAAATACCTAAGATATTGAAGGAAATTATGATGAATTTAAATGACACGTTGAAGCGTTTTCAGAGGTTTGAAAAGCAGTTCAAAGTTTGACAAGTGTTTATTAAAAGGAACGTCGTTTTACTTGCTTTGAATAAAGTCTGACTGCTTTACGTGTATGGGAAAAAAGAAAATGTTAGTACTAAAATCTCTTGCGATTATAATTACCATAATTCGCTAGCAAATGCGGATTCGAGATTATATATCGAGGGACTCGATATTTAATGTTCGTAATATTATATATATATTTTTTAACTTTTCAAATTGATACTTGTTAAATATCAATGAAATTAAAATTTAATAAGAATTGAGATGGTTGAATTTTGATTCATTATTCTATTAGAGTAACTTTTGAATGAGTCAATAACTCATCTATTTATTAACTCAATCCATCATGTTTTGCTCAAATTCAGTCCAATTAGTTCATTTAGCTAGCACCTTTGGATCTGTAAAAAGATCTTGTTTTAAAGATATTAATAGATCTTGTTTTAAAGATATTAATAGATCTTGTCCGCAAGAAACCACAAGTCCACAATACTTTGTAAGTTTCTTAAATTCACTTTCTCTAAAATATGATAATATCTTTGATCAATGTTTCGTTCAAATTTGATTAACATACATTTAAATAGCATTAATCGGGTTTATGTTTTTGGTAATTGTCCAAGTTAGATGGCACATTTGCCACTAGAAGGTTTTGAATATTTCAAAATAAGGTCTCAAAAGGCATAAATTGACAGCTTTACTTTAGTATTAAGCACCACAATTCGTCAATTCCTCTCAAAATATATAAAGAAATCAATAAAGTAGTGTATATGTATCTGCCTAGGGAGGTTTCCAGGTAAATGACCAACCTAAAAAGCAAAAGATTATTTTCCTTTACAAAGCACTACAATAAATAATAGTAAAAGTTACTCCCACCGTTTCATAGTTTTGTTCTATATATTTTGATTTGATACAAAGTTTTAGAAAGTAAAAAAGATTGTTGAAATTTGTGATTTTAAATTTAAAATATATTAAATATACTACAACATTTTTTGGTCTTGTGGTTTAAATATGCCAATTAGAAAGTTGAAAATTTTGTGATTTTAAATTTAAAATATGTCAAATATAATAAAATATTTTTTGGTCGTTTAAATATGTCAATTAAAAAGTTGAAACGGAGGAGGAGTAATAGGGAAAGTAACGTAACATATTTCATTTATGAACATAAGACGGTAATGCTTTAGGGAAATTGACAGAATTGCTTTAGCCAAAATTCATTCAAAACCACATTTCAGCAGAATTGAAAAATAGTCACTATCTGAAATTCAATTTTTTCACGATATGGATATTTTTCTAAAACATAAGAAGATCGAATTACAGCATTGTTTATTTATTTTGGATGCTTTACGAAAATGTTTATCTTTAGATCATTATTAGTTATATTTTATCCCCACTTTCAAAGTTATATAAATCTATCATTCGAGGTTGAAAGTCTATTAGATTGTCATTTAACCTCTATAAAAAATCCAGTTTATTTAAAAAGAATCTTTAGATCATGATCTAAAAGGTCATAAAATTGTGAAAAGGAAATGTGTGATACAATTTAATTGAAGTTTGAAGAAATTATTCGTTTTAAATGGAACTTAACTTTAGTTAGCTAGGTGAATCTATGTAGTCAATTGATTTAGGTATTTGAATTTTTTTTTTTGTCGGAAAATATTCAATTTTTACTAGACTTTTGATATATAGTTGTATGTGTCTAAAGTTTCAATCCTAAAATACATCAACATAGCAAGCAAACAACAATATTTATTTTGAATTTATGCGAAGGTTATAATCTTTATGAATTCTTTAAGAAAAGATACGTAATTCCCTTATTCTTCTCTTCACTATTGTTCTTGATTGATGGAATACTTGCGGGTCAACACTTGGAGCGAAGACTTCTTGGTATGGGGAAGACTTGCAAATCACCACTGAAAAGCAATGATTCTCTATGTATTTATGTCTTCTTCTTCCTCCCTTTTTGGTCTTATGAAGACCCTTTTATATAGTTGTGAGCTATGGTTTTTGAGGTATTTCGATCTTCAAATAATTTTCGAGGACCTTGGGCTTGAAGAGCATAAGTTGGGCTCGTATTGTCAACTTAATGGACTGACCAAAATGTAATTTGAACTTTATTTAAGTCATATACTTTTACTTAAATATTAATCTAACTTTATTAATCAATAATTTGACTTGATCAATATATCATGAATTTATGAATTAATCCAAAAATTAATACTCATGTATTTATCAATAAAATTTCACTGTCTACCATATATAGTCATGCAATAACATTTTCTCTTTGACTCGAAGGAAGGAATAAAGTTTAACTTAGCTTGCTAACCTTGTTCAATATAATATTCTTAACTTTAACTTGTAATAATTACTTTTTGCTTTTCTATTCTGAAGAAGAAGAAAAACAGAAGCTACGTATAGTAACTAGTAGTTGACAATCAAATTAAGAGAATTTTTGTGGATGCAAAATTTCAGGCTACTCACAGCCCTTGAATGTATTAATTATAGGATGAAACAAATTAACTAAAGGAAGGTATCATCAAATTTATGAACTCTTTAACATTCAACCTCTTCTAAAAATTTCCCGAATACCCCAACAAGCTAAGTAAAAAAAAAACTGTTAAACATTAAGCAAAAGCAGAAGCTTCTCTTCTCAAATCTCTGTAGAATCGAGAAATGAATTCATCAGCTTTCTCGTCTACGTGGCTAATCATGTCACCGTTATCATCAGCTTCTCTTAAAGGAAAAGGCGAATCAGTGATCCTTAATTGCCTCACCGTTGGAGTCCTTCCGAATCCAGGCAAAGCAGGTGATGCTGTTTCGCTCTGAAGCATTTCTAATGCCTTCAAAACGGCAGCGTTCATCATTGAAACGTCGTCGTGCTCAATGCCATGTTCAGACTGACTATGCTTACTAATGCGCTTGTTCATGTTGAAGGGGAGGTGAAAAGCTGGGCTGTTACTGCAGCTGAACTCGTAATACTCTTTTGAAATCGATTGATGAATATTATTATGGCCCTGAAACATCAGATTTTGGAACGCGGCTTTGCCAGCAATCTTACCACGTTTCATTAATAAGTTGAGATCGAACATTAGTTTCCTCTTTGATGATAATCCTTTTCTCAACATGAAATAAGCCACACGGACTATTTTCCAGAACTTTTTCCCTATAACTGGCAATATTTTTTGATCCATTTTCACGTACGGGAGAACTTTTTTTTGTTTTTTTGAATTGTGAGTTTGTGTTGGTTAACTTGAGAAGGAGAGACAAATATTGATGAAAGCCAAGAGAGAGCTTTAGAGGTGAGTTGTTTGTTATTGTGGTTTATGAGAAGCATTGAGTGAGTGGTATATATAGGGGGATTTTCATACAGAGGAAAAGGACGCAGTGAAGTATTCTATATATTTTTAAGTACACACGTTTGGGCACGGAATAGACCACGTATAATACGTGTTGAGATCATTCAGTATACTATTGCTTCAATTATTAGAGGAGGAAGTAGTCTTTAAGTCACTGTCACCCATCAAAGAAATTTTTTGCTCTGCTTTTCACGTGAATTAATTGCAAATTTGAGGCCAATAGCAACTAACCTCTATATTATTTTCTTAATACCAAACACACTCTTTTAAGTCTTTATGGTCTGCAAGGAAAACGAGTAAAGGAAAAAAAGGGGGTGGTGGGGCTTGAAGGTACAGTTCTCCAAATGTGACATTCAAATCATTGAAGAAGGCGTTTGAAATGTAACAAATAATTTCTAAAAATAACTGCATATTCAGTGTGAGTAGAGGATATAATTATGTGTCTTCAAATCCATTCTATGGTACAACAATAATTGTTATAAACTCACTCAATACATATGTCATATGTGACGATGTACCATTCAATTTCTGAAACGTGGCACAATCTGAAAGAAAAACAACAAGAAGTATAAGTTATGTTTTTTTAGAATTATTTCTTCAACCTAGCAGATAAAGTACTTGAATTTAATCTATGAAATTTGAAGCTCTTTAATGCGTTGAAAGAATCAAGGCTTGTATTTTTTTATTCGTGAAAAATGAAGGAAGAAAAAAGCAATACATATAAAGCCATACAAACACACTGATCATGTACCATGCAATTATTTGTGAATTAAACTTGGCACAATCTGAACGAATACAAGAAAGAAGTACACGTTTTTTTCTACTTCTTTTTAACCTTTTTAAATAATAATTACCCTAGATCTATCCCATAAATTAAAATACAGATGAGAGTATCCTTTTAGTTAAAGATATAAAGTGACTACACTTATCCAAACAATCTCCTAAATGTGAATATATACATATAACATCTGGCATGCATATTATTGTTGAACTATATATAGAATGGATTAGGAGGCACATAATTATACCCACTATAATCATATTGAATATGCACTTTTTATTTTAATTTTTTGTTGCTTTTTCTCTGTTTTATTTATTTACATTTCAAGCCCATTCTGGAAGAGGAGCTGTAAATATCTTGTCCTAGAGCTGTCAAAAGCCCCCGTCTACAAGAGATCATAATTTTATTTTATTTTTAAATTGATAATAATCACTTCTCTCTTTATCCGAGATTGATGTTTCGTTAATATAATTGTTGCATATAATTACATGTTCTTAAATTATTTCTAGCTGAATACATATTGGACTTCTGATTTTTAATATGTCCAACTTTAATTAGTCATGTTAAGTGACCTGGGAGAGGAAATGTGATGACTTGAACAATCCCAATCTCATCAAGTAATTATTCCCTTCTGTTTCTTTTTAGTTGGTATTGTTTTTTTTTTTAAGAATCAAACGATAAGAATTAATTACTCCATTTTTATCGTAGATTTGATTTCAAAACCAAATAGCCCTAAGGTATGCTTTACTTTCTGATTGTAGTTTTTAAATTAAACATTACAAATGTGTTTACACTTTCAAAAAGAAAAAGAAGGAATTAATTATTAGAGTAAAATAATATTAAAAAACTAATTATTTATAAATAATAAATAATTTAAGATCACTATTTTTTTAATAATGATTTATAATAATATGAAACAGATGTAATAGTAATTAGACAGTACCACAATTCCTCAATAAAATAAAATTTTGATAAGCAATCAAGTGCATCAGTAAAATATTGTAAGTGTGATGTTTCTTCCAATAGAGGTTCAAGTATACGACCAACGTAAAAAGCAAAGGAGTTGCTTTACAACCCACTAAATATAACAAAAATAATTATAAACAGATATTAGTAAAGTAATAAAAAAGAGAAATCCCACACTTATGAACATAAGACAATTTTGCTTTAGGAAAATTGGTGGAATTATCATATTGATTCATTATTGCCTTGATTAGTTAATTGGGCCATTAATTTCTCTTTTGACATAGTACTATAGTCCTGGCAACAATTAGAGTTTGGAGTATTTTGACAAAATAACAAACAAGGGTGGACGGTCGTGTTAGTAAATGAATTTCCAAGTTAACTAATTTTCCCATTTTACATGAAATTAACTTTAATTAGCAAGTTTTCATTTCCAACCTTGGATAATAAATATTTTGTCCATTATTTTAAAAATATAATTTTCATTTTTATTTGTCACTTTTGACGTATCAAAAAAAAGATAATTATTACTTTCATATTTTACCCTTGGCATTAATTGCTTAATTAATAATCATTTTTCAAATATAATACTCCCTCAGTTCCTATTTACTTGTCCATTTTTTACTTGGCATATTTATTAAGAAACTAATAGGTTCTATCTTTTTAAAAAATATTAACTTTCTAAATAAATTAAAGGTAAATAAGTAAAATGTTAAAATTGGACAAGTAAAAAGTGAGCGAGGGAACAAGTAAAATGTATTATTTTGGTAAAATACTCCCTTCAGCCATGGTTTTTAAAGGCATGCAGAATCCAAAATGAACAGCAGAAATAGTATTATGTACTCAGAGAATCTACTTCTTGGGCGGAAAGAAAGGAATGATTTGTAAGTTGCTAAGCTACTCCATGTTAACTTTTACTTTTTCGAGCAAACAACTACAAGAGAAGGTTATAACAAGTAGCCGACAATCAAATTAAGAGAGAAAAATTGTGGAAGCAAAATTTCAGGACTTGAACCGCTTGCAAATATTATACCGTAATTAAGCAAGAAATAAACGGGTATCGTCACATTAATAATTTAGAGAAAATTATGAGAAAGAAAATCATGGAAACCAAAAATTAATTTACAGTATTCAGAGCTCCCAAATTAATTCGCTAATTAAAAAAAAAAAAAAAAACATTAAGCAAAAGCAGATGCAGCCTCTCTTCTCAAATCTCTGTAGAATCGAGAAATGAATTCATCAGCTTTCTCATCAACGTGGCTAATCATGTCACCATTACCATCAGCTTCTCTTAGTGGGAAAGGCGAGTCAGTGATCCTTAATTGCCTCACCGTTGGAGTCCTTCCAAATCCAGGCAAAGCAGGTGATGCTGTTTCGCTCTGAAGCATTTCTAATGCCTTCAAAACGGCAGCGTTCATCATTGAAACGTCGTCGAGTTCAGGCTGACTAATGCGCTTGTTGATGTTGAAGGGGAGATGGAAAGCTGGGCTGTTACTGCAGCTGAACTCGTAATACTCTTTTGACGATGATTGATGGCCATGATTAATATTATTATGGCCCTGGAACATCAGATTTTGGAAGACGGCTTTGCCAGCAATCTTACCACGTTTCATTAATAAGTTGAGATCGAACATTAGTTTCCTCTTTGATGATAATCCTTTCCTCAACATGAAATAAGCCACGCGGACTATCTTCCAGAACTTTTTCGCTATCACTGGCAATTTTTGATCCATTTTTTCTCTCTAATTAAGTACTCTCTCTATATATTCACGAGCAGTTTTTCTTTTGAATTTAATATTTGTTTGTTCACTTAAGAAGGAGAGACAAATATTGATGAAAACTTTAGAGGAGAGTTTGTTTTTGTGGTTTATGAGAAGAATTGAGTGAGTGGTATATATAGGGGGATTTTCATATACAGAGGAAAAGGATGTAGTACTTTTTAATAAGTTGACACGTTTGGATACGGACCACGTATCCTTTGAGTTTATTCAATATTTTATTAAGACTTCCAATTATTATACAAGGAGTTGGTGATTTTCTGGATCTAGCTTTAGGAAAGTCTTTTATCAAAGTCATTGTTACCCAATACCCACAAGTAAATTTTCCATATTTTCCTCTTCTTTCACATGGATAAATTGCAAATGTAAGTCCAATTCCAATTTTACAAAAATATCATTTTAACATATATAGTTTCCAAATGTCTTATGCTAAATACTATTTGATTATGATATTTTGCTAGAGACGGAAAAAATACGTCGAGGACGGCCGTTCCTGTTTAATTTCATCACTGTGTAATTTCACGATTTTTCAACATTGAAACATTAATTAAGTACTTTTTTAAAAAAAAAAATCGTAAAAATCACCTTAGATATAGTAGGAGCTGATTGGGAAGATAATACATAATAGAGTATTTCATATAATATGTTTTTAAGACAGGGAGATCCACAATTTTAAGTGTATTAACTTTTATTATGAGTTTACTACCTTATTGAGTTAATAATAAATACTTATCATTATTTAATAAATTTCTTAATTTGTATACAGTGGCGGATCCAAGATTTAGAGTCTGTGGGTGCCAAATAGACTTATCGATTAAATTAATTTTATATTTGATTATATTATTCGTCTTTTCGATATAAATTAATTTTAGTTCTCTAATTTTTCTTAAAAGAACGTGTGCAACAATTTCCTTTTTCTTAAAAAAACGTCTGCAACAAATTTCTCAAAAAAATAGGTACAAATGGGATTCGAACCCGCGACATCAGCCTTCTAAAGTTGCCCTCCTACCATGGCACCACAAGCCAATTTTATTCTCTAGGTGGCACGCTTTATATTTATATAAATATTATATATATATACCTATGTATATAGAGTTTTCGCCGAAGTTCGGGGGTGGTGTGGCACCCCACATCCCTTAATAGATCCGGCCCTGTTTGTATACATGGTTTGGGCAAAGTCGAACTCGTAGCTTGATCCGCCTCTGTGACTTTAATAAGTAATCTGACATTAATTAAGCTTTTTTCATGTTTGGTTCCGTGACGTTAGAAGTACTAATCAACAAAATTAAAAGGGAAGCCGTATAATCATTTTTTATTTTAATTAGAAGAAAAAGAGGAACATGATACAAAACGTATCGTAGTTGTTAATTAATATTGAAATTGTTTACTTATGCCGTTGAAAAAAGTAAACTTAGGAAGGGAGGTTTCTCAAAAGACTTTAACAAGCTGTCTCTTCTAAACAAAGAAAGGAATGAAATATTACCCTACCAAGGAAACCCTTCTTTTGTGGAAATTAATAAGTTAACTGTGGGCAACAAAATAATCATGAGAAATAAGTCAAGAACGTAACGTTGCTCTTTTTTGTTAAATTATGACTAAACAACAATAATTTAACAGCCACTAGACATCTTTAATTATTTTCATTCAATTATAACCCATCATTCATCAATATATCCTAGCAAATTCACTTGCACCGTGTGCTAAAACTCCTCCCTTACTAATCACTACTATCTCCCATTCAAAATATAAGTGATGTTTTTATCTTTTTATTTTATTTTATAATTAAGTGGTGTATCATAAAATCAAGAAAATGTTTACTTTTCTCTTCCAATTTCACCCTTTTTAAAGTGTGTGCCCAATTAGTGGAAAATTAATGATTCATATAAATCGTTTAGTGGAAAATGTCTTGAAGAAATCTAATGAGTAACTAATAATCACGGTACAATTCTTTAGATAATGTTTTGTTTTCGTGTATTAGTTGACTTTAGTGGAAAGTATTAAATTAGAAAAAGGATGAGGCGTGCATAGGGATGACAATGGAGCGGGGCGGGTTACAATGTATTTGGGCAGGGCGGGTTAATTCTTTTGTGGGTGTGAAGCGGAGCGGGGCGGGTTTAAATATATTTTTCCAAAATTTACACGGGCGGGGCGGTTGCGGGTTAGGGATGAAGAATTCCTAAATTCGCTTTTCAACGGAACTGATTGAATATTTATTAAAAGAAATTTGAATGGCCAAAAAATTAGAAAGAAGAAAAAAGTATGTCACTATTTGCATTTTTTGTTTACTATATCAAATGTACCCAATTCAAAGCTATCAAAAAATATGTTATTGACATTTTTAAAAGATGAGTATTATAAAATTGCATTTTAATGCAACACTAACATGTTAATTTAGTTATAAACAGTTAACAAAACTTAAACTTTTTAAAAGTTAACTTGTACGCCTATCATTTAGTTTTTTTTTTTACTAATTATGTGGATGGGGCGGGGCGAGTTTATGCAGAGCGGGTTGAAAATAACTAATCATACTATATGGAGTGGGCGGGGCGGATCAGAATCTTAATGGGTTTAAGCGAGTTTGCCCTGCAACCGTCCAGCACCGCTCCATTGTCATCCCTAGGCATGCGTGTGAATAACAATTTATCAAATCAAGTTTTTCCAAATTTGATTTGTATGTGTGTTGTTACTTGTTATTTTTTTGGCTGAAAAAATAAGTGGTGTTTTTAGCTTAGACATACCTTAAAAGAAAACTACCAATTTATAAAAAATAAAATATATTTTTACTTAGGTAATCTAAAACAATTTATTGAAAAAAAAATATGTAGCTTTTAGTAGTTTTGTTGTTCTCTTTATTTAAAAAAGGAAAATATTAGAATAACAGGCGGAAGTCGAATATCAACTTTTAATGAAAATGTTTTACATGTTTATAAAACTTACAAGATCTGATGATCTTTATGATATGCAAGTAATTACAAAAAGCAATAAGAGATACATAATTGAACGAAGTCGTCTAGTCTAGTTGCTAAAGCGTCGACTAGCTCAATTAATAGAGCGCAAGATTCCTAAATGTTGTGGATACAAACTACTATAGAATATGTATTTTTCTTTAAAAATTGTTAGGGAAGATATTGAAACATTGGTAATTTGGCTAGTCTTTTGAATTGTGGTGTCAATATTGTTCTTTCACATTTAGAATCATCCATAAACAAATATAAACAAAGATGATCTTTGTACATTTGTAATCATTTCAATTCAAAGCAATTCAACCAAATTCATGAAGTTTTCTTCAATAGTTTAGTTAATTCTCCTATCCAGATTTTCCTTTATCCTTTTTATATCTTCATCTTCTTTGAGATAGTATTGTTGGGAATATTTCAAATTAATAAGATTTCAGTTATGTGTTAGTAGTAAATTACTTTGGATTTTATGATAAAAAATATTGTTTAACAATATAAAGATTTGACTTGTTTAATTTAAAGACCAAAATGTTTCTATTGTTAAAAATAAAAATCTTTCTTGCCTTATTTTTTTAATAAAGATTTTGTACTTTTTTTTCTTAGCAAACTTCAAACTTCAGTATTTTATTTTTTAACAAAAATAAAATCATAAATCCACCTTATAAATTATTTGGTGCTCCTAATTTTTTGAGACTTGAAACAAAGACTTTACTATCTTCTTCTTTTTTGAGCCATCACCATTTGTTTTCCCAGCAAATAACAGATGTATACATTTTTATCATCACTAATTCAGTAGATTTAATCGTTATAATTGGTGATGAAAAATCTATTTACATATGTTAATGATGAAGTCTTCTCCAATTTCATTCACCTTTCGTCCACCCAATTTGTGTAGGCTATGACAACACATTTCCTTAGCAACATTTTCATTTTTAATTCGTTCCGCACAACAACTTTTTTCATTTTCAATTCATTCAATCTCGCCCCACATACACCCCGCCCACATGAACTCGCCATGCATGATTTCTTTAATATATTTTTTTTCTAGTTAAGTTTAATACTAAAAATAAATTTATTTTTTCAAATTGCAATAAAACCTAAAAGCCAAAGTCTAAACATGTAAATATAAAATTCTACGTATTAATGTATTTAGTGAAGGATATAACCACTAGGAGCCTCTATAGTCAATCAATTTGATCAATTAAGTTTCTTAAACACCTGTTTAAAATCATTAATTAAGTTTTGCGTTAGAATGTCCGTGTGAAATTGGATAAACTCAAAAGAACAATCAATCATAGCTCTAATGATTATTAGAATGAATTTTAATCAGTGGCCTCATTTTAGGTGATTGACATGTAAATAATAGAGATGTAATTACAATTACTAGGCCCTAATGAAGCCACGTGGATTTTTCTCCTATGAGGGATTACTTGCCCATGACACTAGCTCGTACGCTATTGAAATTAATTGATCCAAGGTAGCACACTCATCTTTCTTATGAACTTGTGGAATTCTAGTAGGATATGTTTGATCAGATGATACTTTCTTTAATCACTTTCATATTTTATATTATAAGAGTTAATTTAATTAAAGTATGTTTGCTATTAAGAAAATAATATAGTCAAATTTGCAATTAATTCATGTGAAAGGAGAGGGAGAAAAATCTTTGAAAGTGACTTAAAAGTAGGCCGTTTAAAATTGAATCTAAACTGATAACTCAAATCGAAAAATGTTATTACTATATCAGTAATGAATTATTGATTTAGCGGTTTTAATAACTGTTTTGATTTTTTTTTATTATTGGATTACCAATTCTTAAGAGTTTGAAGTTTTTTATTAGGAGGTTAAGATTTTCATGGTAATGCGCACTTCTTGTTTGTTCCCATACAGCTGTTTGCAATCGAAAATAAAACAAATGACATTATTATATTATATAGTCAAAAAGGGGCTGTTGAAACTCCACGCTTGGGTCTTAAAGCTAAGCAAGTGTGTTAATTGTTTATATTTCGTGGTAGTTTCCTTCTCTTGCTTTTGTATTGTTTGTGCTTTTTCAAGCTCTGAATGCTTTTAAAGTGCTTAACCAAACCAAAACATGGTTGGTTTTATACCCATTGTTTAGTCCATATTGGGTTGAAAAGGAAAAAGATTTGCAATAGCTTTTGGCCCAATAGATTAAGTTTTACCTAAATTAGATGTACTAAGCATTGGGACTGTACTTCTGTAGTCTATAGCCAGGTTTAGGATTGGTTATCAAAAAGAAGCCCACTATTCCACTTTCTAAGATTTGCCTTATAGTTAATCACAATTGTTAATTTCACGTGTTTTCCTATTAAAAAGGTGTTTTGGCACCATTCCAAAAATATTAAGCTTTATTAAAGCGTTTCCAAAAAGCCTATTTAGTAGCTAAAAAATGCAATTCAACTTGGACTACATGAGTTCATTTTTTAGGCCACTAATATTTTGTTAGGTTGTTCGTGTTCCTTTTAACTCTATTAAAATAAAAGTTTAACTCATATACAATGATGCACAAAAGAATAAGAGGTATTTGCTCATATGATAAGCACCTGCAACTTAAAGATTGTGGGTTCAAATCATTGTTGGAGTCACCGTTCAAATCACCAAGTACCAAAAAATGGTGGAAGCTCTCATGAATGGATAAAAAAATTTAAAATATCACTTTTGCAAGTTTAATGGTGCCATAGATCGGAAATCCTTTGTTACGGGGAACTTAGGAATCGTTTGGTAATGGGATAAGGTGTGATTAATTTTGAGATTAATTTTAGGATAAGTTTATTCTACTTAGATTGAGACAAAATTGCAGGATAACTTATTTTGAGATTATACTAATATTTTATCCCATATTAAGGACAGAATAACAATTTTGAAATAACTAATTCATACTAATTAATTCTGAAATAACTTGTTCTCTAACTAAACAAGGCCTAAGGGAAGTAGTCCAAAGGAGGCACGAATTCTTATGGTCCATGTAAGAATAGTGGTGGGCTGATGATAAGATGGGCGACCCAATTCTTGGAAAATTATGTCCGATAAAGTCTGGGCTTTCACCATTGGATGTTCCAATGCCCGAATTTATTTAGAGAAAATTTAAATAAAATAGCAAACATAATAGATATAATAAGAATCTATAGCTATAATTTAGATAATTGTGCTCCATATTTAGTTCCGTTTGCTATGGAGGTTGCGGTTTGTATATTTCACTTGTGAATATACAAATTGGATAAGTATATACAAATTCTGTATTTATACATTTATAAATTTTTCAGAACTCCGTTTGTATATTTCGCTTGCCAATATACAAACATGGTAATTTATTATGAATTTTTCATATATCGTATACAAATAGCTAGGGTAAACATATACAAAATTCTGAATTTATACAATCAGGAACTGAATTATACAAATCAGGCGAATAACAATAATTGGGAAAACTTGTAGCCGCAAATTACAATTTTCTTAAACTTTAGCGATAATACCTAGTATAGGCAAAATGTTTGTTATTGTACATAATTTTCCCATTTATTTGTTTCTTTATTTTTTGGTATCTTATGCAAATAACCACAAGCTTCACTTCTTACTTTTTCTCTAGTTGATATACATATTATACATGAATTTTATATATATTATTGAAGAAAAACAACTAAAAGTTCTTTTGTAGCACGTATATTAGCAATTGGAAAAAATTAACTTGACTGAAATTGCAAATAAGTCAAGTTGCAAGATGAAAGAGCGGGATATTAGCCAACAACATATTATTTAGCTTATCTTGTTGTCATACATATAAACAGTACAATTTCATAAATGTTTATAATGATCATTTTTATTCATACGTAATGGAGATATTTTATTTATGAAAGCTGTAGTCGATATCACTCTCGTGAGAAATGACGACCGTTAAGTTGGCATCGAATTTAAGCCACAACTAAAGTCGTCGCCGAAACTACTGAAAAGTATTGTATAATTTACTATAGGGGCGCACGGAGTCAGGAGAAAAGAGTTCATTTAAATCTCCTTATACGATACAATATAAGATTAATTATTTGTTATGAATATATAGTAGATATTGAATTCACTTGATTTTTTATTTTATTTTTTGTATATTTACGTCTTTATATTTTTGAATTAAATTAACGAAAATCCTGATTCCGACACTGATTTATTACAGACCAATATTGACATGAATTGAATACATAGCAAGTTATCTATGGTCGTGATTTATCTTCCTATTTTTTATTCTTTAATTTAAACATGTGATTGATGGGGACCTTAGCTTGTTATAACCTTCTATTAATAATTAATAACTAGCACTATGTATACCACATGATAATTGATAGCTACATTGTCACGGGAACAGGGAGTTCGACAATGATGTTGTAATGTGTATATGTATGTATATATATATATCTCCTGATTTGATTGATTAATACTCCATCGAGTTGAATTTACTTTGTAAAAAAACAACTTATATATTTGAATGGTTGAACAACGACAACTTGTGACTGCTAGCTAGAAAGTTGATCTCCTTTTTGTTACTGGACATAACTACAACCTCCTTTTCTGAGTAGTAGTAATTTTTAGTGTCAAGCTCCAGAAGTTACAAGAAAAAAAAATTTAAAATGTCACAATTTAAAATAAAAAATAAAAAATTTATCAGAACATGGTCGAGGTAGGAAATATGCTAAGTAAAGGGAAATGGAAAAAAAAATTTGCTTAGAACTTCGTTGCTAACAGATTTTTTTTAAGGGAAAAGGGTCAAATATGCCCCTAAACTATGCGAAAATGTCTAGATATACCCTCCGTTTAGAGTTTGGCTCATCTGTGCCCTCGCCGTCCAACTTTTCGCCCATATATGCCCTTGTAGACGTTAGTTGCTTTGCTGGAAATAACCAATTCATTTTCGCATAGGGTATATCAATGAAATTTTATTGTTTAACTATAGAATTTGTCCATCATTTATTTTGTTTTTCTAATTTTCCATCATTTATTTTTGTTTTTCTATCTTGATTTTGAACTATCTCCAAGATTTGAAATTTGAGGTGGATAACAAAGATTAAGCAAGTTCCATTATTTATATGGCTGGATCAAGAGCTTACTTTGCTACTAGATTCCCATCAAATAGTTTTTTATATTTAATAAATTTCTCAATATAATTAATTACATGATCTACTCAAAAATTACTAATATCTCGACACCCGATACCCGTAAATCCTCCGCCCTGAAGTAGAGTCCGTTAAAAAAACATAAATTGTTTTCCCCTACAAAAGTAGTAAATTAACAACAGTACAAATATATATCCACAAATACATACACACACACAAAAGCATCACATTACGCACATGAAGAAGCATCCAAAAGTTTTTCCTTTATGTTAAGACTTGAGCTTGCTCTTCATGAAAAATCTAGCACTTTCATGATTACTACACAATTCATGCTTATTGATATTCAATAGTGACATCTCAATCTCCATACTCCACACAACTCCTACTTTTTGTCTTACAACTTGTAAACCAACAACTATAAATAGCAACCTACTTACCCTTACTCATTCATCAATATATCATCATTTTCTTTTAAAAAAAAAACAATCATTTGGTACTAAAAAAAAATATACAATGGCACCCCATGGAGAGACAATTACCAAATCATCCTACGTTCGAACAAAAAACGTTACCAAGCCCCCTAGACTCTCCAACGATAATTTACAACGTACAATGTCCGATATTTCGTTCGAATGGAACGCAATATGTCCCGTTGATTCTTCAAATCTACCACCAATTTCCGAAGTAGAAAATGCGAAGTGTGAGTGTTGTGGTATGAGCGATGAATTCACACATGAATATATTGATCGCGTTCGAAAAAAATATTCAGGCAAATGGATATGCGGCCTATGTGCAGAAGCAGTAAAGGAAGAAGCGGAAAAAAATGGAGGAAAAAATGAAGAAGCATTAAGTAGTCATATGAGTTCTCATAGCAAGTTTAATAAATTTGGTAGGGCTTATCCTGTTCTTTATCAAGCTGAAGCAATGAGAGAAATATTGAAGAAAAGTAGTAGAGATGGAAGGGGAATTCTTAGAGCAAAATCTGTAAGTCCAAGGGATAAAATTGTCATAAAGAAGGGTACTACTGGGATTGCAAGAAGTACTAGTTGCATTCCTGCAATTACTAAAGAGATCAATGAGCTTAATTAATTAATTAACCTAGATAATTTGATTTACTGGTCTAATATGTTGTGGAATTAATAATGTTTAATAACAAGATTTGGACTAATTAAACTATTGTGTTAGTTACTCTTCGAGTTTTTTGGGGTTAATTAGTTCAGGTTTTTAACCTTTTATGTTCTCTCGTGTTATGAGGGGTTTTATGGTCACGTTTGTAACTCAAATGTGACTGACCAAATTTATATCCATCATCTCAGGATGTTTAATGTTGGTCTATAATGTATTTTATTTTATTCAAATTAATACGATCTATTTGAGTAAGATTTAAATAATATAATTGGTGTAAGTCTTGATTTTAAAGTATAAAAGATGTTTTTGAGATTGATGATAAGTCATATTAGCGGGTTGCATGTTTAGTGTATTTTAACTAAATTATTATCCACATTCTGGGCCGACCCATTATTTTAGTTGAGCATATAAAGAGCATTTTCATAGAGCATACCAGTATGTGTGCTATCACTTAACACATCAATGATTTGAATAATTACGCATCTTATTCGAGTTATCTCTTGACATAATATATTTGCTTCTAAATACATTGTTTCTAGCTAATGTATCTTGCATTTTTTCTGCTCTTACTCTCCTCTATTTCTTTGTTTCTTTTTCATCCCTCTAATTCATCTGGTGTATAAGTATTCCATACTAGTTTTCATATATCCAACATAAAAAAGTATTGTTTTATCTAGTGTATATGTGCGATGTTACAATTGCTTCTGAGTGGACACTTATATATCCAGTATATTTGTGATGTGTCTAATGTATCTGTGTATAAATACATATTTTTGGTATCAAATCTATGATGTATCCAGTAACTAGTGGCCTTCAATGACTATCTATTAAGTATCATACACAGTAGAAAGCGGAGAGAGAGAAAGAGGCAAGAGCGAGAAAAAGGAGAGGGCAAAGAGCGAGAGATTATGTAATTGTTTTGAAGCATAGTGATCGATATCTAATAGATATAGTATAGTATTAATGATTGTCTAATTAGGTAATGTTTTCATATAACTAATCCTACTAATGGGATACTAGAAGTAGAGAGTACCTCTTTAGAATGGACCGGACACATTTTTGGAGAGGCCCGAGGAAACAAAGCCCATTATAGCTAAACATCTACAAATTATTTCAAGGAAAAATTATTAGATGAGTAATTTTTAATAAATCCTTACTAATTTTAATTTTAGTGATACTTTTTATTTATTACTATTTATAGCAATACATAGTACTACAATCATAAATCTGCACAATGTATTTAAAGTGAATTATGAATGCAATATAGATGTATTATAAGTGTTTTAAAATACATTATGCTTGTTTGGTAAGAAATTGACATAATTTAAGTAGGTGTATTAAAGTGTGTGTTGAATATATTATTCATAAACAAAACTTGTTTTATAGATTTTTCTTTGTAAATTGTAATATGTATTAAAATTGTATTATAAATATATTAAAAGTATCCAGTAAAAATTACCTTAGGTTGAAAGTACCATCATCTTTTTCCAATTCTTGTATATAGATTGATCTTGCATTCAGATTAATTATACTCTCAAGTAATCAAATGTTTATAGGTCATAGAATTATTTGGCTTGACAAGTGAGATGACTACTCAAATTTCTATTATGCAATTAAACTTTGGCTCTCATCGAAGTAAACAAGTCACTATTATTGCTTCCTTCTGTTCCACTGACGGATTAATTTAGGCAAGACTAATAAAGTTTTGTTTAAATTGTTGTTTAGGGGATTAATTATTCCTTAACACATATCAATGTACTACCTCTTAATTATCAATTTATTAAGGTTTTCAACCAATCAAAACATGTCCCTATTAGACAGTTTCCATGGACTATGTTAAGCTGATTACTTATAAAAACCACTAAAATATTACTTACATTAATTAAAAAAAAAAAAAAACTTTATGGCATGCATGCTAAAGAGGGTTTTCTAGAAATCATTGTAGGAAATTAACTACCTCCTTAATTCTTGATTAATGTACAGTTAGAAAAAAAATTATGGATGTCTAAGTTGTAACTAACAAATTGTTATGTGGTGTAATACTTAATAATTAATCTGACAACTAGGCCTTCTCTAAAGGACATAAATTAAATACAAGGAAACAAGAAAGCTTCATTGTGATCACGACAGTTTACCAGATACAATTAGGCCTTTTATGTGAAAGCTATCTAATATTAATACTATAGAGAAAATAAAGTGTTTAATTTACGCATAGTTTGGTCAGATTTGTTTATGTTTATATTTCCAGAAATATATGTAAATTGTCCGTCCATAGGAAGTACTATAAAATAAAAAATTTAAAAGTGATCATCAAGATATTTTCATTTCGCTCCTTCCTTAGCAAGTAGGTCCGTCACCTTATTCTACTCGCGAAAGTGATGCATGATAACTGGGCCCTAATTAGTTGTTGCATCAAATACCTGCATACGTTTATTTAAGATAAAGCTATAAATTCGTGATCTTTATTAACTAAGATTGATTATTTCAATAAAGTAGGTGCAAATTAAAACTCTAGTAGATGGAAGTTACGTTAATTAGAACAACTAATATCAGATCCTGTAAAATAAAACAACTTTTAACGGCAATAAATATGCACATTAAAAAAGACGGTTAAATCTTTATTAATTATCGTTGGATCTAATGCCGTTATAGGCTTTAGGAATATTTACAAAGAGTGGTAAATGCCTCTATTTTTTGTTGTTATTTAATTAGCTAAAATTCATTTTTGGCGTAGTGAAAGCAAATTAATAATTCAGTTAAGTCCTCTCAGTGCTCATTAGAATCTATAAAAATAAAAATAAGATTAGATAGCTGGAACTGTGGATTAGTACATGAAAATCATTAATCATGTAATTTGAGACCCACCTAAAGCAAATAGTATTTTGGAGTATAGTATGAGTTGAAATATTTTGTACGGATTATGCCCAATAAATCTAGCTAGGAGTAACTTTTAAAGGAACAGATGAGCTGGAATTGCAATTTGGGAAGATGTGATATCCAGCTCGTTAGTAATTTCGTTTTTGTTATTATTATTAGCACTTTTTTGTTTCTCTTAATGGTAGTCATAATCCAGATTAACGTTCAAATAATTGGAGTTTATCTCATAAATTTGCCATACTTTAATGATTAGAAAAATAATGCTGACACGATAGGCTTGTTGAGTAAATTCTAACTATGCTAATTAAGTCTAATGCAAAGATATAACAACAATACGTTTCAAAGGAGAAAACATATCCGTTCCAAAATACAAACAAGGGGGTTTCTGTAAAAGTGAAGTAATGGCCTTTAGCCATTAACCTTGACAATCGGTTTCTCAAAATGAAAAATTAACTCTTCTATTTGAAACTCCTCCTTTTGAAATATCTATATAAGCATGACCTTTTGTGAGCATAAGAGATATACAACAAAAACCAAAAAAGAAGAGAAAAAGTTTTTCCTCCTTTCTTTTCTTAAGCTTATTCTTGGAATATTTTTGGGCAATTAGTTTTGGGCAATCTCCAAACTTTCAGCCACGAGTGCACGTGTTTGAGAGTAACTGTGGAACCTTGGGGAGCGATCGGCAATTACGATTTGCACCAAAATCGGGCTGAAATCGCTTTCAAGGCAGTGGCTTGCCACGACACAGTATTTATGATAAGCTATTTAATTACTACTTTATAATTCCAATTCAATATCAATATTATAGTATTTTTTCCAACAAGGCTAACAAGAATAAAAGCGAGACTATTCACTACAAAAGGAACCCCAATTATCAACAAAAAAATTCGTTAGTAAATTGATCGAATTGGTTGGCAAATTGAGTTACCAACCAAATGTCAACTTATATTAATCCGTTACTAAAAGGCTCGTCAGTAAATATTACCAACCAATTTTAATTTGATGGTAAACTTACCAACCAAAAATCAGTTGGTAAACACCCAAAGATGTTGTTACAAAATTTTGAAACATGGCCCTAAAATTTCCGTTGGTAAATTCACTAACTAATTTTTGGTTAGTATATTGTTAGTACCTTTACTAACAAATTGAAAAGGATTAGTAAATTTTTTTCTTCATTATTCAATTCCGTTGGTAATACGTTAGTAATTATAGTAACAAATGTCTGATAGTAAACTTTTCCAGATACATTGGTATTGGAGCCCGACTAAATTCGGATTCACGCCGGAAAGTCCCACATTGGGGAGTAAAGCGCTCCCTAACAAAGACAACTCCGTACCCAAGGGGAATCGAACCTGAGACCTTTTGGTTAACGCTCCCAAACAAAGGCGACTCCGTACCCATGGGGAATCGAACCTGAGACCTTTTGGTTAACGCTCCCAAACAAAGGCAACTCTGTACCATGGGGAATTGAACCTGAGACCTCTTGGTTAAGGATGAAGGAATACTTACCACTCCACCACAACCCTTGTTGGTGATAAATTTTAAATACGTTATTATGATTATTTGTTTTTCTAATAAATGTACTAATTTATTGTTAGTTTGTTGGTAATATATCATTCAAGGCGACTCTGTACCCAAGGGGAATCAAACATGAGACCTCTTGGTTAAGGATGAAGGAGCACTTACCACTCCACCACAACCCTTGTTGGTAATAAATTTTAAATACGTTAATATGATTATTTGTTTTTCTAATAAATTTACTAATTGATTGTTAGTTTGTTGGTAATATATCATTCAAGTTCAATGTTAGGTTTGTAATTGATTGACATTATGTTCAAAATATTATTAACCGAATGATTGTCCAATAGTAAAAATATTTATTAATTTATTGCATTGAAAAATCTAAGAGCACGAATATAAATCCAAAAATATTAATATTAATTTTATAAATCATATTTGAATGAAACAATGCAAAATCTATGATAACAAGTTAAATTAATCTCAATATGACACATATCATTATATCAAAAAATTTAATTTGAGCACGTTTACCAAAAAATTTGACCAAATCTAAATTTGGCCAAAACTTAAAAGTTAAAACACCTAACAGCACAAACTGAAAATCAAAGCCTCAAAACCTAAACCAACCATCCTATTAGATATAAAAATGACCTTCTAAAGCTAATCGCTCTGACGGAATTCTCATCAGAGCACATTTACAAAAAAATGTTAATCAAGGTCAAATTTTGGCCAAAAGTTAAAAGTTAAAACGCCTAACGGTACAAACTAAATATGAAAACCTCAAAATCCAAACCAACCATCCTATAAGACGAAAAATGACCTTCCAGAGCTAGCCGCGCTGACGAAATTCAAATTTGAGCATGTTTCCCAAAAAAATTGACCTGATTCAAATTTTAGCCAAAAGTTAAAAGTTAAAACGCTTAACGACACAAATTGAAAATAAAAGTCTCAAAACCCGAACCAACCATTCTATGAGACCAAAACTGAACTTATATGGCTAACCGCGGTGACAAAATTTCAATTCGAGCACGATTACCAAAAATATTGACTAAAGTGAAATTTTGGCCAAAAGTTAAAATGCCTAACGGCGCAAACTAAAAATGAAAGCCTCAAAACCCGAACCTCTATCTTATTACATCAAAAGTGACCTTCAACATCTAACTGCACTGATGAAATTCTCATCTGAGCACGTTTATCAAATATATTGACCGAAGTTAAATTTTGGCCAAAATTTATAAGTTAAAACACCTAACGACACACACTAAAAAATGAAAGCCTCAAAACCCGAACCAACCATCCTATTAGATAAAAAATGACCTTTGGAATTAATTACACTGACGGAATTTTCATCTGAGCACGTTCACAAAAATATTGACCAAAGTCAAATTTTGGCCAAAACATAACATTTAAAACACCTAACGGCACAAACAAAAAATGGAAGCCTCAAAACTTGAACCAACCTTCCTGTTAGATCAAAAATGACCTTTCGAAGCTAATGACACTAACATAGTTCTAATCTGAGCATGTTTACCAAAAATATCGACCAAAGTGAAGTTTTGGCTAAAATTTAAAAGTTAAAACGCCTAACAACACAAACTGAATACTGTCCCTCATTTGACTTGGATTGATGAAAGCAATTTGAGGCAAATGAAATTGACGAATCCAATTTTGATCGACCACATCTTCATCTTTAGGAAAATGATTTTGGTACGGACTTTAGGAATTATGGCCGAACCCCAGAAATGGGTTTCCTACATATCTCAAGCTATATGAGAACTCAGGCCACTTGTAGTTCTATACGCTTGATTTGACGCACGATTTTGAAGGAATTCAAAAGCAATCCTGATACCGTATTATGAAGAGACTAGAATGCTCGAGAATAAGATTTGAGAGAGGATGTCGAAATACAGCCGAGTTTTCAACACCGATCTCGCCTACATATCCCTTAACTTAAGGAATCAGGCTGCTTGTAGTTCGACTCAATTGGTTGAAAAGGAAATCTATTATGCAAGATAACCTTTGGTTTTGGAGAAGCGACAAAATAAATTGAGTGTGAAAAAGAGGCTTGCAACCTCTTAGTCATGAATGTGGCGCGCTTCACACCCATAATTAAGAACTTACACGGACATAATTTCCAAAGCTCTTGGTACATTGTCACTCAGATTAGAAAATTGCTTCCGGTGA
>JAJOOR010011715.1:0-22562 GCA_036250505.1 Solanum acaule | reverse complement strand
GGGGTTTGTTCTGTCTCCTTCTTTTGTTTTAGCTAGTCTTGTTGTCTTTGAGACACGCTCTGTTGTGGTCCATTTTTGGGACTTGTACTCTTTATCAGGTAGCTCTGTACTAGTGACTTCCAGGTTCTGGGAGGGATTTCTGTATATATTTATTTTGGGTTGCTTTCGCCTTGTTATTCTTGTTTAGATTATTGTTTTCGCTAGTTTCTTCCCTTTTGCTCATTGCTTAATGTTCTGGGTTTCGGGTTGGCTTACCTACTGGTTGGGTATAGTAGGTGCCATCATGACTCGAGAAATCGGGTCGTGACATATAGTCATATTTCTACAGAGTCTAGAAGAACTACATCACTTATGGCAGGTACATCAGAGTGGAAACATGGTTCTGTGACGGGAAAAAAGCCAACCACTGAGATATCAAACATTTTATGTTTATCTCTGAAATGTCAATTTAGGTAATCTATAATGGAGAAAAGGGGCAAATTTTCAGGACTATCTAACAAACATCAACCTCATTAAATCCTACTAGAAGTCTCTATTGTAGCGCGAGACTGAGATTTTTCAATCATAACCAATCAAATTTAGATAGCAACTCAGAAAATTTTGGAATTGTCTGAGCTACTCACTAACCTTGGAATAAAGTGTGAGAATGAAATTATCTGGTTGCAGCTTGCCAGCATTTCCTGGACTGTATCCTTATTTTTGTCATTCATGGCATCAAAATGTGTAGCAAGGGAGTTATCTCCATTTGTGAGTCCGTCGGGCCACTTGCATGCACGGAAGTCCTTACATGCCTGTGCCAGAAAAGATAAGAGTGAATTACAACAGTAATATTGCACTGTACTAGCAGTCTACCATAGAACACAGAGTCAGTAAACTACGAGTATCATATAAACCAACGTCTATTAACTGTGTAATAGATAGGAAAACTTCTTGAAAGAAAAAAAAATTGTCCCAGAATTCCAAACTCACAAATAACACAGAGAAATGCTACAATACAAGTAGTAAAATGAACAGGCTCAGAACAGAGGAAGTGCATCCAAAGCAGCCAAAAACAGAAGAGTCACTAAGATAGTTAAATAAATAAAAATGCAAAAGAAGATGAGCAAGTAGCTTGCAAATGTCAACTATTATCCCCATATACTCACCTACACACAACATAAAGTTGAAGTCACCCCAAGGTAATAAGCACATTTTCCTTGGACTAATCAGGAATTTTTTACTGATAAAAACAAAGTGCAAACGGATGCACATCACTTCAGAGCACTGAGTGTGATGGAAGAGCTAACAAAGCACTTCTCATTTCAGTTGTCAGTTGTCAGTAAGCTAAAGATTGGCACATTCAACTTGCTCATCTTTTATCTATCTCTTTTGAAAGAAAACAAGGTCGAGGAGGGAACAACTAACATATTGTCAAACAAAAAGATTTTAAAATCCTTACAAATGAGAAAGAAAGTGAATCACCAGCTCCAAAGAAGGAATGTGGATGCCAGGTATGTCCTTTTCCCTATCAAAGCTCTGGAATAAAGCAGAAATGACATCAAGATGTGCACAGAATGACCCAGCTGCAAAAATAGTTTTGCTATTTCACAGTAAGATTTACCTCGTGATACCATGAGAATAGAGGAATAATTGCCAAACCATCAATGACACTAGGATTAGTTTCCACTCCAAGTCTCTGACATGCATCAAGCATTTTATCCAGCTTTTGAAGAGAATCAATCTGAATACAGAGATGCATCACATTAATCATGTGATATTGCTTTTAGTTTAACAAAAGCAATAATCTACTTCAGTACATATTGAAGAGGGAAAAGGGAAGAAGAGGAGAGGAAACACCACCAATATTCATTCGTAACTTTTACTTTTTTCTGCATGGACAAAGCTTTTGAGACCTAACTTTAATAAGACTGTCTAAAAGGCAATGTTGTTGATTGAGAAACACATATGCATAAAAAAATGCAGCTATAAATGCTTCAAAAGGAGAATTTCTCCTCAGCTTAAAGTCCCCATAAGCGACAGGATCCCATAATGTCACAAAAGCATTTTAACAAGACACCGCCATGACATATGAATGTAAAATAGCAACAACAACTAGTGACATATGATGCAATTCTACACATTACTTTTGAACTAAATTCTGCAAATAATGTCGTCATGGAACAATATGAAGAAAAGACTGCTTACATAATTCTCTTTCTCCCTACGGAGCCAAAGGTCGTGGTTTCCGGGCACAAAGAACACATGCTCAAAACTAGCCTTCAAGAGGGACATAGTTAACACAAACTTCTCATAAGTCTCCGCAACATCACCTGCAACGAGAAGAACTTCCTTTTTCTTCCCCTTTTTTGGTAAACCCTTTAACCATGCCATGTTCTCCGCGTACTCTGTATGCAAGTCTGAAACTACAAAAACCTCCAAACCAACTGTATCTACCCTAGCAGAAGGGATAATCTTTTGCCTTGTAATATCAACATGCTTCATGAGATATCTCCCACAATTCTGGATTCTCATACATTTGTGAAGATATCTTGAACGTCCAGGCTGCAGATTGAAAGTTGAGCTGGCCGTAATTAAGCATAGAACCATGATGCTGTTTTCCTCTCCTTTCCTATTTCCTCTACTCTGGAATCAGCTAATCCTACATCAACACATCAAAATATTTATTCTGGAACATGAATAATAGACTATTGGTCAATGAAGTGGGTTAAGAATCATGAGGTCTCAAGTTCAAATACCAGCGGAGGCAAAAATACTAGGTGATTTTTTCCCATCTATCCTAGTCTTGATAGACCGAGGGTATCACGTATGGTGTGAAATTAGTCGAGGTGCGTGCAAGCTAACTCAAACACCATGATTATTAGAAAGAAAAAAAACACATATAAAGTTGTTCACCATTATATATGATGCACATAACATTTTTAGTTTGTGTAAATTCAACTAGTGAGTATTGCTTTCCCTAGAAAAAAACCCTTCATATCAAAATGCAAATATAAATTCACCCATCACATTATGAACGGGTAAAATAACAATAATGGAGGACAACAATGCCAGCAACATGGAGCGAGTAATTTTATCCACTAAGGCTTAGCTATTTTTGTCCAGGGCAGAATTTGAACTTGAGACCTCATAATTCTCTTTTCACTTTATCCGCCACACGATGGAACAATTGCTAATTCTTAAAGCTAATAATGAAGATATCTTAATGTCGAAAACTGAAGATCTCATATAAAAAGGATATAAAACTAAAAACAAGTTTGTAAAGGACTACAAAACCAAATCTCCGGATACAAATAATGAACTGAATAGGAATTCTACGTAAACAATTGTAGTGGATAAGGTAATAACTACCAAATCCTGTAGCTAAAATTCTGTAAATCAGTGAATTGAATAAGAATCGTTAATGATGATAATGGAGAATAACAATCTATAATGAAATCAGTCTAATCCATTGACCTAACAACTTGTAAATCACCAAAAGGAATATTGAAACAGAAGATAAAAGTACCATAGCATCACTGCCAAATGAGCCTCGATCGTCTCTGCAGATCGTCTGGACCGGAGATGGTGAAGAAACTAGTTTCAGAAGCAATTCAATTATCCTTAACCCATCGGGGAAATGAAAAAAAAAAACACAAAAAAAAACTACTTATTAGGCGTTTGGTCACAAAAGAATAAAAAAAAATTAAAAAAACATTTAGAATTTTAGCAGAAGTATTTCAATATTAAAAAAAATTATGAAACTTTTGCTTTCTTTTTTGAAATTTTTAGTATTATTGTTATTTGAAGAGTTAAATTATAGTATATGTTTTTATACATCTTCGTCTATTTTTAATTGTCATGTTACGCTTTTCGAAAATTAATTTGACAATTTTTAAAGTTAAATTAGATTACATTAACTCGATATTTTAAACAAAAAATTTAGATATTCAAAAACTATACGAAAAGAATACGAAAAATACTATAAATTGCATTGCATATCAATATGATGAAAAAATACATCGTAAAATATTGGTCAAAGTTTTTATCGTTTGACTCTAAAAAAAGGAAAACATGACAATTAAAAGTAGACAAAGATAGTAATTATAATCTGGTCAAGCATTTTCAATATTGAGTTGATTAACTTTAGTACTTTGAAACAATTAGGACTAAGATTTAATTTTTTTAAATATATATTTTAAAAGTATTTAACAATGTAAATTATTTGTGGGTTTTTTTCTTTTAATTTGAGAACTTACTCAAATGAAATCATTATTGGTTACATGTGATTGATAGGATATCGCCCATTGCGACATTATTACTTAACACAAAATTCAATCAATTCTCAAAGTATGATACAAAATTTTATATTAAAAATTAAAAATATCTAATTGTACTTCTTTCGTTTAAAATATTTGACACGATGTCAAAAGTTAATTTAATTAATTTTTAAGGTCAAATTTAATTAATAATTTAAAATTAAAATTTTAAAAATATAGATAAAGTACTATACGATGCGATTATTTTCATACACAGATAAATTTCTCTTTTATTAATATTTATTCTTAATAATAAAGTAAACTTGCTTAGTTTATAGAAAAATCATTAGAATATTTATGATGATAAAAGTTCAATTAATATCCACAAAAAAAGTTTGAAATTTTTAACCAAAAGTGTCTTATGAATAATTGTTCATTTTTGTTCAATTAATTTTTTTACTATAATGTTATAATAATATCAAACAAGATAAAAATACTCTCACTAGTCCCTTGTATATACCTCTAACCAATTTTGAAAAAAATAAAAACTTGAGGACTGTACTCGGCTTTTTCCTCAACTTCAATGCCCAGCCTTAACGTTTGCTCCATTTCTTAACCTGACTGTCTCGTCCGTCGCCGCCGACTTGAGCCGTTGAACTCTTTGAGCTCTCTTATTCTCTCGGCCTAATTTTTTTTATTCTACTTGGATATTTTGTTTCATCAGATCTGGGCGTCTCTTTTATGTATGTATCTCCTTCGTCTGCTTTTGGTTCTTCGTTTAATCTTGCCTGTTATTGGAATTTGTTTCTTTTTTGTGCATCTTCAGTATGTTTTCGTACCTGAATTTGGGGTTTTTTTGGTTCTTTGGAGGCCCTTATTTTTTGGGGCCTAGGGTGGAGCCGCCCTTGTAAGGAACTCACCGGGATGTATAAACTTCTCAGCTTTAGGGATTAGAACTTAGTTAGAAGGAGAATCTGCTTTTAATCTGTTGTGAATCCTGAAATGAGTTTTCACCATTGGAACTTACTTGTCAGCTATGTTGGTGTGTGACTCTTCAAAAAATGCAAGCTGCTGTGTGTTGGATCCTGCAAGTTTCAATTGTTAGTCTGATAACTTGTTGTGCCTCTAGCAGTTAGAATCAAATTACTGTCTGTGCCTTTCTGTACTGAATTAAGGTTTAATATGCTTATGATTCTTGCGTTACCAATAATGAGCAATGTTTAAATAAAGGAATACAAAGTATGTTATCGTTAATGGGAGCGGATTCACTCCAGTAAGTTTCAGTCCAGTATTCTCCAATGCAGTATATGATATAGGACACGTATAGAAAAAAGTTTTAATGTTCTTGATTCAGTTTGTAATGATATTCAAATTTTATTTGAGTTTACAATTAAAAAAATTAGAACCACAATGCTTCTTCTTCCTCTGGTTTGTCTTCATTTTTACTCTCTTCAAGGTCGTCTTCTTATTTCTTCTGGCTAGTAATTTCTCAACAACAAGAACAACAAACCCCAGTGAAATTCCACAAAGTGGGGTCTGGGGAGGGTAGAGTGTATGCAGGCCTTACCGCTACATCTCTGAGGTAGTAGCTAGTAATTTCACAAAGAGCTTAATTTTAAGAGAATTGACCACCTTGATTTTTCTGCGTAAAGAAGCACCCGACATAATCATATTATGAAAAAAGATAATATTGTGCTAACAATTACAAAAGAGAATGGGCTGAAATTTTCCAACTAATAAAGTAAAGGAGTGATCAGTGATAGTTTGTCAATGTTTTCTGGGTAGTCTCAGTAGGGGATTGCAGTATACTTTGTATTGTGACCGTGCTTTTCTTTTTCTTGTTCTGTTTTGGCAGAGAAACCACTTTTGGCGCTTTGCAGAAGACATAATTGATAAATCCGAAAGAGTCATGGTCCAAGGAGATGAGAAGGAGGGTATGCTTCGTAAGCTGGAGAAGAAATCCAAGAAAAGCAAGAAGAATGCTGCCACCAGTGGTCTTGGAGGAGAGAGTGGTGAGTGTGACGTTAAGAGAAAGAAAAAAAGAGAAGGTGGAAAACATTCTGGAAAACCCAACAAAGTCAGTGATGAAGATGTTGTGAAATGTGTTGAGAAAAAGAAAAAGAATAAGCTGAAGAAAAGCTGCTTGAATGAGCCTTTAGACACCAAAACTAGTGCAAGTGAAATGCGGGACAATGACAAGGTAGTTGAGACCCTTGATGAGGTCTCTGGTGGAGACGTTGTGGACGTGATTAGAAGGAAGAAGAAATCCAAGAAAAACATTAAGACTATCAATGGTGTAGAAGTGACGAACACTGATATTAAAGCTAAGAGTGATGACTCTGACATCAAGAGAAAGAAAGAAAGAAAACATGGAAAACGTTATGGGAAGTTTAGTGAAGACAGCGATGAGGTTGCTTCGAGAATTGTTGAAGAGAATAAAAGTAGGAAATTGAAGAAAAGCTGTGGGGATGGGCTGGAGAAAATGCATGATACTAAGGATATACAGGAAGATGCTGCTGCTGAGGTCAATGAAGGTGATATTTCTTCACCTATAGAGATGGAAGATAAAACCAAAACAGACAAAGGTAAAATCAAAAAGAGAAAAAGGGTAAAATTAGGACACAGCTCTGAAGATCCTACACATGAGAAGAGTGAAAAGAGAGTGCGATTTTCTGGTCAGGTTCAGATTTTCCCTTCATTGAATGATTCAAGTGATGAGAAGCATGAGATCGAGGAAGAAAATTTAGTGCATGGCAAGCGATTCTCAAAGTTAGAAGATGAAATTATCAAAGAGGCTGTTCATAAATACATAGAGGTACATAACTTAGGCGAAGAAGGGCTGAAAAAGGTTTTAAATTCTAGATCTTATCCTGAAATTAAGGGTTGCTGGAAAGAAATAGGGAGTGCTCTACCATACAGACCTTCTAAGGCATTTTATTCTCGTGCACAGGTCCTGTTTCGAAGGAGTGAATCACGTAAATGGACTGAAGAAGAGTATGAGATGGTACGGAAGTTCCAGAAAGAGCATGGGAACAATTGGAGGGTCTTAGCTGATGAACTTGGAAAACATCGGTGGCATGTGAAGGATACATGGCGAAGGCTAAAACTGCCCAATCAGAATAAAGGACAATGGACTCAGGAGGAGTACCAGAATTTGTTTGATTTAGTAAACACCGATCTGAGACTGAAGCTTTCTGAAGAGAAGAAATCTAAGCATGGGATGCTACGGGATAATATTGCATGGGGTGCAATAAGTGAAAACCTGTCCACGAGAACTGATGCAAACTGCTGCTTGAAATGGTATGATCAATTAACATCACCCATGGTGGCCAAAGGTGAATGGGCAGATGCTGATGACTATCGCCTAGTTGATGCACTTTTTGAGCTGGATGCAAGCTGCATAGAAGATGTGGACTGGGACAATCTTCTTGACCACAGGCCTGGAGAGATATGTCGAAAGAGATGGAACCAAATGATTCTTCACATAGGTCAACTTGGAAACAAGTCATTTGCTGATCAAGTAGAAGTTCTAGCTAAGAGATACCGTCCGGATTTAGTCGAAGTAAGAGAGGCTTGGGACAGTAAACCAATCGTTCCATGATATGCCCATCACTCAGCAGTGATGTGTCTGAAGAGAGTTAATTCACAGCAACACATACTATTGGCAACCCCCCCTCTCCATTTTAGTAATTATTAAAATATTTTGTAGAACATTTAGTACGTAGTAATTCGGAAGAGGTCCAGTGTTGTGTGGTGGAAAGAAAATGGAAAGATTTTCACAGTTTGCTATTGGAGAGTTGTCTGTACTCTGTAGGGCAAGAGATCAATCAACTTCAACTGGAAACTGAAGGTTTTGACAATGTGTTGTAATCATATCTTTTGTGTTTCCATCACAATTTAATTATCTGTAATGTATCTTTAGTTTCCCCTCAATTTCATAACATATGCATGTGTTCAGTACTTCAGCTAATCTTGAAATATCATGGTGCTATTAAAACTAGTGTCACTAAATCACTCAGGACACCAGAAGCTCCAGCTGCTCTACTGGGGTAGAGAGATATGGCTAGCAATTATTGATTGTAGTTTATTGGAAGTTTGGTTTTGCTTACTCATGAATCTCGCAGGCAGTTTCTTTTATCCATATTATTATTTGTTGATACACTTGTTTTATACATTGCTATTTTGTCGTCTCTTTTTCTTTTTGACTTTCCTATGTCTGTGACTTTTCTTTTGAGCCATGGTCTATCAGAAACAACATTTTTTACCCGCAAAGGTAGAGGTAAGGTCTACATAAATCTTACCCTTCCCAAATTGCACATGTGTGATTAAACTGAGTATGATGTTGTATTGGTTCGCACCATAAAAAGATTGTGACATGGTGAATGATTAAAAAAAAGTTAAAATCTGACTTATGGAGTTACAGCAGAAGCTTGACACAGTTGGATTCACAACAAGAAGCATATATACATTCGTTGATAAGCATTCTGCATTTGGAGCAACATTTTGCAATATCTTTACATTGTGAACAAAATCTCACCATAAACTGTATTCTTAAGAAGTATATTAGGGGACCCTTTAGTTACCTATTGTAAGGTAATCATGGAAAGAGCTGAGTATTAAAATGTAACATCATTTGGTACTTGCAATCAATTTTGATCATGTCATAAGAAATGATAAATTTCAGTATGCGTAACGTCACAACAACGGAAGCATATACTGGAAAAAAGTAGAAAAAGGAGGAACCAAAGAGGAATAGTAGGGGATTAGGACGAGCGAAAATTATCTTTAAAAAGGAAAGAGAGTTGTATGCAGCTAGCTGTGTTTAGTTACGTGTTCATCTTAATACAGAACTCTTGACGTAAAACGTAAATTTATGTGTTTTTATTCACTAAAATTGCATAAATAGTAAGTCTGAACTCATAAACGTCTCTTTCCATATGCCTATGGTTGTAGAAGGAGGTCACATGAGAAGATATACAAATATAATTACGTATACTCGTATGTATACATATAGTGACATGACATACGATAATGCAAAGGACAAATGAATAATTCTAGGCGTAACAATATTGAAGACTACATTTAAATATGTATATTTAGAGTTCACATGAGTAGTGCCTTACTGTCCCTTAAACAAAGCAAAACAATGTCGACACTGTCGTGCTTCAATCTGAAGCTCCACACTCGTCTTGTTTCTATACTCAGATACATATTTAATTTTTACTATTTTACATATGTCCCAATAGTAAAAATTCAGTGGTGGAGATGGTAGTCTGCCTGTGGATTTTACTCAAACAGTATTTATATTAATAAATTTATTAAATATGTATAAATATTAAATTTAGAATCTAGTTATTATCATTTAAAATCGTAATTATAAAATTCATAATACATAAAGTTAAAATCTTAATTTCACCTCTGAATAAAATTATGATATCTTTACAACTTCCAAGGAATCAAATACACCCACTAAAATAGTTAATAATGGTCTGTTCTAAGTTGCTATCGTCCTTGACAATTTTAAGGAATTTTGATTTGTTGAGAATTTGTGGTAATATATCAAGATAGTGAATTTCAATTTACATACTAAAAAATACTATACAATGCGTCCTTGACAAGATGAGGAATTCTTTGCAACTTCCAAGGTATCAAATACACCCACTAAAATAAGTTAATAATTGTCTGTTCTAAGTTGCTATCGTCCTTGACAAGTAAAAAAATGAATTTTGATTTGTTGAGAATTTGTGGTAATATATCAAGATAGTGACATTCAATTTACATACTAAAAAAATACAATGCGTGACAAGGATTTCGATCCTATCTAGGTTGTGATTTGGCAAATATAATGGAGTAAAGTGCATTTCACCATTTCATTAAATTATTATACATATCTTAATTTTTTTTTTAAAAGTTGGACTTCATATTCAACAAAACAGTTACAAAAGTAATGTTGGTCTTGGTCCACCATTTTGTGTTGGTCTTGGTCCACCATTTTGGTTAGAGGAAATGTTATAGATCACTATAGTAGTAAAACATTTAAAAAATTGTCTGAGAATACATAGTAAGGGCGTAAATGCTGACATAATAAGAACTACCTGTAACAATTTTCTTGAAATCTTGAAAATTAAAGATTTGATGAGTTGTGTTGGGACCACAGAGGTTGAACCAGAATTTAAAGTTTATGAATTTCGAATTTATATTCTTTTAAGTTAGTGTGTTTTACATTAATAATTTGTACATTCAATGATTTTCTTACTATACATTCAAAATTTGAATCAAAGTTACTGAATTCGACCGAACTTATAATCAACACACTAGCTCTGCCCTGGTATGGGTAGGGGTAGGGGTGGGGTGGGGTGAGGCAAAAGTATAGTCAGAAGTCAATGATTGATGAGAAATACATTGCATTGTGGCACCACCACCACAAACTAGAGTGTCACTTGTCATGATATATATCTCTATAAATAGAAAAATCTGCCTAGCCAGATTTACTTGTCCACCTCAAGCAGTAACAACCTTTCCTCATCAGCCCACCATGCCTGATTACGACACGAATCGCGAATTTAAATTTTATAATACTACTAAATTTACAAAAGAGATCAAAATTAGTTACATACATTTATTAAGATTTCCATCTACCGACTGCCCACATAGCATTAATAAATAGTAGTACTATATATAAATAGCTAAGTTCTCATTCACATATTAAAACCCCAAAGTTTTGCTTCAATTTCCCCTTTCACTTAAAAGGGGTTATCTAGCTCTCTGAACAGTTAAATATTATCGTCAACTGTCGTAGCCAAAGCCAAAGCCTATCGGAAAAACCATAGAAGGATGTCATCAACTTCACCACTTCTGCTGTGGTGCTGCTTATGTTTGTGTCTGGCTACGACGACGACGACGATATATGCTCGTCTGCAGCCACGAAATCTCATCGTTGATTCAAATTCCAGTGCGAAGGATTTCAACCGCAGAAACCTCTTGGGCAATGGCCTTGGCAGAACTCCGCAAATGGGGTAATTTGTTATAATATATTGTCGGTGCACAAAACTTATTACTATTTATTTGTGTAAGACATTGTTGATAGTCTGAATATGATGTGTGATGTGTTAGTAAGACAGGGTCGTTTGTAGAATGTATAAGAATAGTGTTAAATATGTTGTGTTAGTAATGTCAGGATTATACTAATGCTTGAATTAAATATGTCAAATTATTTCTTCTGTGGAGTATTAGGTTTAGTGTATTAGAAATAACATGCATTGTAAAATATCAATCACCAATATGGTGAAGAGGTCTTGGGGATAATTGCGTCTTTAATCATGCCTTAAAATCTTTTGCATTACTAATATTATAGATATTAATTATACAAACTTTAATTCCAAATAAAATATACTAAATATTAAATATATATAAATTGAAACCCCTCATTCTTGTGATAAAAAGAGAAACCACGAAGGAATGCTATGTAGGTGGGAATCATAATGAAAGCTCGTGAACTTGTCGAGTTGTCTACATGTTTGTTGTACCAATAAAATAATTAATTAAGCTCTATAAATTCAAAAACGTTTTACGTACAAGAAAACAAAAAACACTTCAGACGAGCCAGTGATTTAATAATTAGCACATAATTTTCTTTGATTTTTCATCTATGTGGACCCCATATATCCACTCACCTATTCCCATAAGAAAGGCGTTCCAAAGAGGACGTTATGAAAATATTATTAAGAGTAATAATAAAATTATGAAAATATAACTATTCATTATTTTTTTGTTTTACGACAATATATATGTCCTCTTTGGTGTGCCTATGTGTGTAAGGAATCAAGAAAACGCCACGTGTAAACATATTTCAGTTCAGTCTATTTATTAACTCAATCAGCTTCCATTTACGATATTTTGTTCAACTTACTTACCCATTTAACACTTCTAAAAATAATGATTCAAACTGAAATGTCATAATAAATCATTTGTAAAAGATGTGTCTTTTCTAAGCAGTAAGCACGACAGTAGAATAACAACAAAGACTTTTAAATATAATAGCCCTTTTTAAAGTAACTTTTTACCGTTAATTATGCTCAAAGTCAAAAGGTAGTGAGCACCCATTTGAATATGAATATCTATTTCCCTTGTTAATTTTTTATTAATATGTCTGAATTAAAATATATAATTATATTTTTATAAAAAATATTTGAAACAATGTTCATACAGATGGAGCAGCTGGAATCATTTTGGTTGCAATATAGATGAGAACATGATAAAGGGAACAGGTCAGCAAAATTATTTTCTACTTTGAAATGGAAAAGAGAAGTGTGATTAAATGAAATAAATATACATACTTGTACCATATAACATTTCCTTTTGCTAGCTGCACAACAGTTGTCACTTTTTTCTCTTTTTGATTTTTTGATGTGGCAGCTGATGCAATGGTACATACTGGACTTGCTTCTCTTGGATATGAGTACATCAATATAGGTAAGATATTATATTAAAATGTATAAATTTATTTTATTAAAATATTAGTAATAAATATAACATTTAATAACATACTAGATTATTCTAATACTATATGTATCAGCAAATATTTTTTAAGAATACTACTAAGGTTGGTAATGATAATGACTAGTAATAGTGATTGTGATCGAAAATGTCGAATGTTATTGGCTAATGGTGGATAGTACCTAGTAACAGTCGGGGGTAACGGTTAATAGTTATAAAAGATGATAGCAGAGGTGAATCTAAGATTTTTCAATCATGGATGCACCCAGAAAAATGTATTAAGTGGGAATTGATCCGAACATGGATGCATCAAGAAAAATGTATTAAGTGAGAATTGATTCTTCATCTTCAAGGTAAAAAACTCAACATTTAACCATGTGGACCAGATAGACTTCTTATAGCACAGGTGTAAAAATATAATAATATACAAATTTTAGAAAATATATACATAAAATATCTAGTTTTAAGAAGAGACCACGGGTTCCGGTGCCCTATTTTTTACCTTTAGATTCACCACTAAATGATAGTGATAACTAATAATAGTAGTAAATAGTGATGATGGTAGATGATATATAATGTGGTAATTAATGGTGCTGATGATTGTAAATGGTGGCTAGTAATAGTGACAATTGATTACAATGATTAATTGTGAGTAATGATGATGGATGGTGATGCATAATTGATGATTGTGTGTGGGAATGATGATAGTTAATGATGATTGATAATGACAGTAAAAATGAGTGAATGAAATTGATGAACTACGATTTTTGTGAAAGTATTTGAATTGACATTTTAATGATATTAATTTTTTATTATAAATCTTAATAACTTTCACCGATTAAATACTTAAAACCTAAAAAATAAGCACACTAAATAATTAAGGTTTAGACATAAGAAATAAACAAATTGAATGAATGAGATCTATTATGATTATAATAATTAAAATCTTTATTAAATGCAAATAAATGAGGCCTTAAGGCTATACTGTTTGGTAAAAATTTGCTTTTCAATTTTATTCCTAATCAATTCATTGTCGTATATTATTCCTTCAGATGACTGTTGGGCCGAAGCCAATAGAGACTCGCAGGTACTCTATGGGTTGTCAATAATTTAATAGTTTTTGTTCAAATCATATGTATATACGTTTAAAAAAAGTTTACTATTATGTATAAATATTTGATCATAAACCAAATTATCATACATTTTAACAGGGAAATATGGTTGCTAAAGGTTCAACTTTTCCTTCTGGGATTAAAGCACTAGCAGATTATGTTCACGGCAAAGGATTAAAGCTTGGAGTTTATTCTGATGCTGGGTAAATCTACTAATTAACATTTTTTAAAATAATAATTAGTTACATTTTTAGTCATAATTTTTATTTAAACTAACCATTTTATTATAATTATTATTATTATTTTTGTAATGCAGGACTCAGACCTGTAGTAAACAAATGCCAGGTTCATTAGGACACGAAGAACAAGACGCAAAAACTTTTGCTTCCTGGGTATGTGTTTGCTTGGCCTACATTATACACACATTTTTTTAAAAAAAATCATACATAATGGTGGAGAATGGAGATTATACTTGAGTTTATTATTTTTACTTTTGCATTTAATCATCAATATTTAACTTGTGTTATTTTTCTTAGGGTGTTGATTACTTGAAGTATGATAATTGTAACAATGAGAATCGAAGTCCAAGAGAAAGGTACTTACTATTTGCCTCTGGAAAAATAACTTATCTGCATTCGATATTTACATCAAATCAATAAATTTTGTTATAGTTAAGTAATAAATGAGATGAAGGATGACAATAGTTAAATAGTTAAGTGATACAAAAATTTCAAGTATGCAGATAACATATGTTTTGAATATATTGATTTGATGTAAACACCATGGAGATGAATTAATTTTTTATTTATTTTTACCATTTCCTCCTTTCTCAACAAGAATATATTTTTTTTTTTATATATATATATATATACACCTTTTGTTTCTTCTTTTACTGAGATATATTAAAATGCCCATAATTAACAATATTTGTTTCCTTAAATGAAACAGGTACCCCATAATGAGCAATGCTTTACAAAACTCTGGAAGGGCTATATTTTATTCCATGTGTGAATGGTGAGTGTATTTCTTGAATGCAAATAGCTAGTCAATTTCTTGTTTATTTTTCTTAGTCGATATGTATAACAACTCACTAATTATACATTTATTATATATAAATTATATATATTATATATTTATCGAATAGTTTTAGTTAGTTAAGCAGTTGATGAACGACCATGTAAGTTAATTCTTTTAGGCACATCTAAATTATAGACTAATTGTTTTCTCAATTTCAGGGGAGATGATAATCCTGCCACGTGGGCTTCCTCTGTTGGAAATAGTTGGAGAACTACTGGAGATATTACTGATGATTGGAACAGGTAAAATATAGAAATTATAAAAATAAATAACTTTTAAGTGTTATACAATTATTCATAACTACTAGAGATTATATTTCTGCCTTACAAAGAAAAACTTATTTGATTCTTCTTCCCATTTTTGATCGAATCAGATTAAAGACATTTACCTTGTACGTTTTTTTTTTTTTCATCCTTGCTTATAAATATTCACATTTTTATCATATTTATTCTTTAGAGTTTAAACAATTCTACGCTAAACGTTATGACAATGAATAAAATTGTGATGTTAGTGTGTTTCGGGTTGCAGTATGACTTCTCGGGCTGATTTGAATGACCAGTGGGCATCTTATGCTGGTCCAGGTGGCTGGAATGGTATAAATTAATTCTCAAAATTTATGTATTTTATTTTTCATTAATTATAAAAACTAAAATTAAATTTCTTTTTAACTTTAATTGAAGTGATTTTAATTACATGGTTTTAATTTGTTATTTCAGATCCAGATATGTTAGAAGTTGGAAATGGAGGAATGAGTTTTGGAGAATATCGTTCTCATTTCAGTATTTGGGCATTAGTAAAAGTAAGTTCTAATTATTATAATATGAAGTTTTAATTTAATAAATTCTATTTGAAAAATAATGGAATTTAATTTGTTATTGATATACTTGTTTTTTGTTTTTTATTATAGGCACCTTTAATTATAGGTTGTGATTTACGATCAATAGATAGTACTGCCCATGACATTCTAAGCAACTCAGAGGTCATTGCAGTTAATCAAGGTAAAAGATTTTGCCTTTTCTTTTTCCGGTTTCGTCTACATGTGATAAAATTAACACATGAAAACATGATTTGTTTTGAGCGGGTTAATGACCTAATTCAGTTCGTTTTTTAGCCACCCCATTTAACTCATTTCAAAGTTGCACATATACTCATTCATGCATAAGCCGAGTCTCAAGTTATGCTTGACAAAATGTCTGAAATTACATATGAGTGAAGTGTATGTATTTTTGTCTTAAGTTCAAGCAAACACGATTGAACTTCGATTATGTTTGCCTAAACTTCAGTCATGTACATTTTTGCACTTCAATCATTTTTATCAAACATCAGCCATATATACTTCAGATAATATGTTTTGAAATTTGAAGTATGTCATAAGTTATCCAAAAATGGGTGCACATATATATTAAAAAAATCTAAAAAAAGGACCACAAGTTAAATGACTGTCAAAATCGAATACTCGTGCACTTCATCAATCATTTTTATTCTCTTCCAAGTTCAACTCAATCCGTTCATTTAACACCCTTGATTGTATTCTAATAAGATCAATAGTATGTAGTAGAAGACAAGAATATAACATGTTTTTACTTGTTGACATTGAGATCAGATAAACTTGGAGTTCAAGGTAAAAAAGTTAAGCAGTATGGAGATTTGGAGGTAAATATTTTGAATATTTATTTGTATTTCCAATTAACTATTTTTTTTAATTACAAAAACTAGTAAATATATACACTTGTAACAGGTTTGGGCAGGCCCTTTAAGTGGGAAAAGAGTAGCACTTGTGCTATGGAACAGAGGATCATCAAAGGCTGATATTACTGCTTATTGGTCTGATATTGGCCTTGATTCTTCCACTGTTGTTGATGCAAGAGACTTATGGGCTGTAAGTCTTTTATTTATTTTATTTTACTTTACTTTATTAAATTCCTCATATTTGATATTACGATCTATTAATAAATGAATATTAGGCCTAACTTAATCGTAAAAGTTAGCTTACGAGGAAAGGGTTGTCTAAGTCATATTAAAGAGACCACACATCTTTTTAAAGGGCCAGAGTGGAACTCTTTACTCGATCACTATTGTTAGTCCTATATAGGAGAAATTCAAATCTAATTTTTTAAAACTATCTACAATTAGTAGAAAATAGCAAAAACGAATTCGAAATTTTAAGTCAAAATATATAGTACTAGTATTTGTTTTCTTAGTGCTCCTTGAACTAATATCTTATTATTTTCGAGCATTAAGCTCAAGAATATGTTTATGTAATTATGTGTTAATATGATCGAATCTCTTATTATTATCGAGCATTAAGCTAAAAAAATAGTAGCAAAAAGTTTTAATAAATGCTCATGATATTTTAGTATCTCATTTGAGTCATGAGTCTTGTATCATGTGTTATTTTGTGAGAGAAAGGGCAAAAATGCTGATTCAATGAAATGCGTCGGATTGGGCCTAATATAATTGGATTTTACCCAAAAAGTGTTGAGTTGGAAGTAAAGAGCATCCTATCAAAGACGATTTCATTTTTAGGATTCATCTCTTACTACAATATATATTGGCAGGCTATTTGCACAAAACCATATGTTGTGCAAGTTCCCAATTTTAATTTAATTGACACTTTATAATTTCTCATTTGGATTGAATTGCAGCATTCAACAAAAGGATCAGTTAAAGGACAAATATCAGCAAGTGTTGAATCACATGATTGCAGCATGTATGTTCTGACTCCTAGAAAATAAGTTCAACCACATTAATCAAATGTTATAATTTATGTGGAAAAACACCACATTGCTGGAGGACTACTCATACATCATTTAGTTAGACTAAGAAAAATAAATTAAAGGGATTTTGTAATTATTATTAATTAGTATATTCTCTTTTATTTTATATAGTTAAGAGACAGTTTCTTTGTATCGTATCGAACTTAAATAGTGAATTTTGTGTGGGGAGAATTTGATATGAGATATATATCATTATGTTTTATATCTTTTTTTTTTATCTGGTATTCGGATGTAAGTTAAAATAACTAAATGGGAATTTAATCATGTTAAAATATGAAAAGATTATGACATGCTCTATTATTTCCTCCGTTTATTTTTAATTGTCCAATATTTTTTTTATAAAAAACAAGAGATAATTTATATTTTATCACTTCAGTTCTAATTTACAATTATTAATTATAATAATGTCCCAAAATAATGAAATACATTAAGAGGGTATTTGGATTGGCTTAAAAGTTGGTCACACCTATTTTTAAGTTAGTTTTTGACTTCTGAAAGTGTTTGGAAAATATAAAAATAACTTAAAATAAGTTACGGAGTGTTTGGCAAGGTCAAAAATGACTTAAAATAAGTCAAAAATCAAAAGTATGTCTCCCTCTATTTTTTATTTTTTGACTTAAAAGTCATTTCAATTTGACTTTTTATTTTTTTAAAATTACTTTTTAAGTCAATCCAAACAGGCTCTAAGCCTCTTCTCAAGTATGATTGTCCAACAATGTCATAAAAAAGCAAGAAATAGTAGTATTTGAGAGCTTAGGAGTTATTGATTATGAAACTTGAGAGTAATAGCCTGTGAATACAAATGAGGGATAGGAATACGTTCAAAATTAAACCATAGGTTTCGGAAATGTAAATTGTTTGAGCTTATCTTGACTTGTTATCAGAATGTTTCCAACCTTATAACTCCAGAACCTACTTAATAAGAATCACAAACTGAGACCTTCTGAGAACATGTATAACAACACCGGACAAACTCACATGGAAAACTAATACTTATCACATTTGTCGTTTCATGTTTTTACTTCAATATCCACGTGTCATCACTCATCATCTAATACACTCAACTACCAAGTTTGTATTTTACTTGCACCTATCAAGTTAAACCTATTTTAATTTAATCTCTACATTATTAAAGATATCATTTTTTTTTAATCCGATTTAGGTTGCGCAAATTTTTACTCCATCAATTTAAATTAGAAGTGCCAAAGGGAGGATTGATGATTTTATGAGGTATTAAAAGTTTATAAAAGAACTAATAAAATCATTAAAACTTTCAAGGTTAGATTAAATTTGAGTGAGTCAAAATGGGTTAAGTTGATAAATGAACGGATTGGATTATGACCTCCAATTTAATCTATTTCAGTCTAAGTAACTTTTGATGGGTTATTTCAATTTTCAGGTCAATAACCTGATTATTTATTAATTCAATTCATTTTGACTTGCTCAAATTCAGAGTCAAATCGTCCATTTGACACCTCTAATTATACCATCTAAAATTTCATGACTTGATTTCTCAAATGAGCACTCAATTATAAATAATTATCATTCAACCCATTCATATGATTTTTTCGATAGATACAGATATGAGATTTTTAAGCCAATTTTTTTTAAAAAAAAAACTACTTTACTACTTTAATTAGTAAATTAATCCGCCCCACTTGGTTAACCCACTAAGGTTCAAATGGGTCAAACATATAGCATAGAGGACCCCTTTTATTTTTTACATATATCGATTCCTTTTCCTCTTTTTCAATTTATGGGCCATTTTTACATTTCCTCCTCCTTTAATTAGAGTTATTTCAAACTCTTTGCTTAAATGGCTTCTTTTATTAATTACGAGGACTGAATATATATTTGACTCATTTAATTTTAGCATAGCGGACAAGTGTAGCAAATCAATTTACTCCTTAAAATTGATATTATTTCATGTTGTTACCTTACTACCTTTTTATCTTAAGATAATTAAGTGTAGTTTGTTATTAAAAAAACAAATTAATCAAGCTAAATCCACTGTAAGATGAATCCCTAGGGTTTAAAAGATAGCAAAGCCCAAGCCCAACGAAAGGAGCTTTTTAATGGCTCTGCGTTCCCATAGTGTATTCTCTCTAGCCGCAGTGAAATCCTAAAAGCAGAGGAAGCTACGGGAGAGTAACAGAGCACAACAATGGCGGCAATCACACAGCAACCAAGGACATTGACGACGAAAGAGGCTGACATACAGATTATGTTGGCCGCTGAAGTCCACCTCGGCACCAAAAACTGTGATAATTCAGTAGGTATTTACATGAATCTTTCTATTTTTTACGTGCTGGTATTGGAATATATGGTGGTAAACATGCCCTTCGTCAAAGCTGATAGATTCCTAAGAATAGGATTGAAAACTAGAAAAAAGTAAATTCTTATACCTAGAGAAAAGTATTTTCCGCTTTTTGTTTTTCTGATTTTAAAGCAAATATTTTTGACTTTATACTACTAGCACATTCAGATAATCAATGTGCAATCCATTTTTCTCTTATTTATTTTATAGATGATGTGTTTTCATATGCTACGATTTTTCATTTGTGTTGACACTGAATTACTTAGTTTATTATGTCTATTTTTCGTCTCTGATGTTTATTCTATCTGTTTGTTGAAGGTAATAAAAGTAGGAAGTTGAAGAAAAGCTGCAGGGATGAGCTGGAGAAAATGCATGATACTGAGGATATACAGGAAGATGCTGCTGCTGAAGTCAATGAAGCTAATATTTCTTCACCTATAGAGATGGAAGAAAAAGACAAAATAGATAGAGGTAAAATCAAAAAGAGAAAAATGGTAAAATTAGGACGCAGCTCTGAAGATCCTACACATGAGAAGAGTGAAAAGAGAGTGAGATTTTCCGGTCAGGTTCCGATTTTCCCTTCATTGAATGATCCAAGTGATGAGAAGCATGAGATTGAAGAAGAAAATTTACTGCGTGGCAAGCGATTCTCAAAGCTAGAAGATGAAATTGTCAAAGAGGCAGTTCATAAATACATAGAGATACATAACTTAGGCGAAGAAAAGCTTAAAAAGGTTTTAAATGCTAGATCTTATCGTTGCTGGAAAGAAATAGGGAGGGCTATACCATACAGGCCTTCTACTGCAGTTTATTCTCGTGCGCAGATCCTGTTTCGAAGGAGTGACACACGTAAATGGACCGAAGAAGAGTATGAGATGGTACGGAAGTTCCAGAAAGAGCATGGGAACAATTGGAGGGTCTTAGCTGATGAACTTGGAAAACATCGGTGGCATGTGAAGGATACATGGCAAAGGCTAAAACTGCCCAATCAGATAAAAGGACAATGGACTCAGGAGGAGTACCAGAATTTGTTTGATTTAGTAAACACTAATCTGAGACTGAAGCTTTTTGAAGAGAAGAAATCTAAGCATGGGATGCTACAAGATAATATTGCATGGGGTGTAATAAGTGAAAACTTGTCCACGAGAACTGATGCAAATTGCTGCTTGAAATGGTATCAGCCCTCCTCAATAAGATAGGGGGCCTTAAGCGCAACTTAAGAGAGGGCCCTAATATTTTATTTTATTTATCATACTTTTATTTAAAATCTATATTTCTAGTTTTTATAGATGCGAAGTTGTTAGTTATTGTTTTAGAATTGATCTGTTTTAATAATTCCTTTTCAATTGATAATATACCCAATTCATTCAATCTCTCTTGAGACATTGCAGATCTTAAATAAGATTTAATCAATATTAGTTTCGAAAAACTGCTTTGGGCTAAGGTAATGGTTACAAGCACTGTTAATATTATGGATTAATTACTTGAGTGGATTCCTTTTAAAAAATAATTACTTATTTTAAACATACTCTTTAATTATTACAATTTATAACAACTTCTTTAATTTCTCTCTTTTCTCTGTCTCGCTCTTTCTCCTTTTCTTTTTTTTCTTTTTTTTCTTTCTGTTATTCATTCTCCCTTCCTTTCTTTTTTGTTGCTCTTTCTCCCTTTCTTACTATTGCTCTTTTTCCTTTTTTTTTCGTAGAGTAGTCAATGATTTTAGACTGAATAAAACTTGTATCAATAATTAATTAGACAAGTAATTTAATCGTAACAAATAAAGAGACATAAGAGACTGCAAAATGAATTAAACTTGAATTAAAAATGTATTACAAACATATTAAAGTTGAATTATTATAAGATAAAGAGACATAAGAAACTGCAAAATGAATTAAACTTGAATTAAAAATGTATTACAAATATATTAAAGTTGAATTATTATAAGAGAATCAAACATGAATGCAAAATGTAGCAAACAAAAGAGCATTCTTTGATCTGCATATAAATTGAAAAAAACTTGTATCAATAATGAATTAAACAAGTAATCCAATCGTAACAAATCAACCAATTAATTGCAAAATGAATTAAACTTGTATTTAAAAGTGTATTACACAAATATTAAAGTTGAGTTAGAAGAGAGAATTAAGCATGACTAAAAACATGTAACTAATGAAAGACCAGACATTGACCTATTTAGTAAATTAAACTTGTATCAATAATGAATTAAACAAGTATCCAATAGTAACAAATAAATCAAAAAACTGCAAAATGAATTAAATTTGCATTAAAATTGTATTACACAGTATTAAAGTTGAATAAGAAGAGAGAATTAAGAATGAATGGAAAACGTAACTAACGAAAGACAAGACAATGATCTCTAGAGTTAATTAAACTTGTATCAATAATGAATTAAAGAAGTATCCAATAGTACCAAATAAATCAAAAAACTGCGAAATGAATTAAATTTGCATTAAAATTGTATTACATAGTATTAAAGTTGAATTAAAAGAGAGAATTAAGAATGAATGAAAAACGTAACTAACGAAAG
>JAJOOR010011714.1:0-11101 GCA_036250505.1 Solanum acaule | reverse complement strand
TCCCAAACCCAGATAAAGGAGAAGGGTTGCGGTAGGCTGGCACCCAACGTAAAACTTGTCAATTTACGATGAATCCTCATAATACTAATGGAATAGTGAATATTCACATAACCAATCCTAACATGTTTGTTCTTGTTCAGAATTTAGCAATACAACATTATCATGTTTTGTGATAGAGAGAATTGAAGAATTAGAATTCACCTTCCCACCATCCTCTTAAATTCTGTTAGGGATAACTTGCACCCACCTCGACCAATTCTCCATGATACCTATCACCTCCCGCCAGCAACAAGTATAACATGAGACACTGAAGTTCTCAACCCACCTCATCGATCACTAGCTTGTATTGCTTAAAGCAAACTAACCTCCAACAAATGATCAAAAAGGCAGCTTGTAAACAGTTACACATTAATAATTCAAAATTTCATAGAGATTTCGCTGCCAATATTTCTTTTTATCACGCTTTAAGCGTGTTGAATTCAAAATTTTCACGATAAACAAAAATAAAATCAATCAGTGAACAAAAAAAAAAATTAAAAATCTGAAAGAGAACGATCAAAACCTCAAAAAGAATTAAAAAGCAACAATCTACATTATACAGTACAATTTTTTTGTATTCGAAAGAGAATAATTAAAAATTATACACAAACATAATAATCATTTACTATTTGAATAAAATATGTGTTATAGAGAGAGAAAGATACCGCGAAGGACGAGCAATGTAGAGAGAGAGAGAAAGCCGAAAGTTGGAAGAAGTAAAAAGTGCCTTTCAGTTTCAGTTTATGTTTCGCTTTCTTCGTGATATATGAATTTCGCTCTTTAGCAGACGAGAAAAAAAATATCAAAAAGACAACTTTGCCCGTGCAAATACTTTTTTTTTATTCAATTATTTTTATGAATGGTGTAGTAGTATTAGTTAGAAGGAGATATGGATTCGTTTGGTATAAGAAATAAGAATAAATTGTCTTGAAATAAAAAAAGAGCAACTTTCATATATAGCAAACATAAAAATCTATTTGTATGTTATAGCTATAGTTTGCATAATTGCGCTTTGATTTACATAATTCGCTAGATACATCCAATTTTATACAAATTGTTCAGTTTTGTATAAATTCATATATACATTGTAATTTGTATAATAAGATATGTATTTGTATAATTATAAGTGTATAGGATGGAAATATACATATTTGTATTTGTATATACACTTTTCTCTCGCTTTATACAAACACAAACGCATTTTATACATTTTATACCGAAATGTATAAAATGGCTAATTGTATACTGAAAATGGCTAATTGTATACCAAATCAGATGGCAAAAAATGGGATGTTTGCTGCAAATTACAAATAAAATAAACTATGACTATAACATTTAATTTGAATTAATAGTTTGTTATTTCAAACAATTTTCCCATAAAAAATAGTCTTGAGATAAAATTTTATTATCTTGTTTGGTTGTCATGTTTGAGATAACTTATTCCACCATTTATATCATAGTGATGGGATAAGTTAGTTAGTTATCCCAACCAAACGACCCTATGCTGCCCTCGTCTACAAACTTTAATAGATATACTCTTCAATTTGATGGTTTCCCCAAATCGATCAAAATTACTCAATTTCAACTGAAATTACTTGATTTCATCTTTTTAACTCGAACCCAACCCAATCTATCTAACTAAATATAGAATTATTATTTTTCATTTTGTGCTCGGTTATTATCTATAGCTATAATCTACCTTCGCACTGAAGTCCTATTTGGGGGGCAAAGTACTCACTATCAAAGTCGATTTTATATTCAAAACTCAAACACCAAAAACTCTGATTAAGAATAATAAAATACTTACCACTCACCACAACTTTTGATGGTACACAGAATTCAAACTTTGTTGCTTTCTGCAAGTATCCAACGAAACTCTTTCCTTTACTTTAAAGAGACGATTTCTTTCTTAATTACAAGGAAAGTTGATTAAAAATTAATCTAACTTAATTTGTCTATAATATATAATAAGTCAAATAGAGTTGTATTAAATAAATTGAAGCAAAGAGTTTTCATCAAGTAAAGAATGCCTCATTGCACATACGCTAACTTTGGTTAATTTGTCAACAAATGCTAAATGGCCAGAAAATTTGGCCAGAATTTGGTCAGAAATTTAAAAAAACTATAATATCTTTTTTATTTTAAAATAAACTGATCTTTTTTCCATTTTTTAGTTAAAAGGTATTAAAATTAAAAGGGTAAAAATGTTTAAAAAGGTAAAATACCATTCTGGCCAAATTTTCTGGCCAAAAGGATTTTTCCTATTTTTAATTAGTGCTTCATCAACTACTTATTTTTTTAATTAAAAATCGGAATGTTGTCATCAACGTGCACAAATCATTATGAATTGAATGTGGAATTCAAATATTTAATTAGCAAGCTTTGGTAATTAAACTCATAAAAATTGACATTTTAAGCCCTAAAGAATTCTTTCTTTACCAATGTATTTATTTAGCTCATAATTTGTTTATTGGTTAGCCCACTATTTCTTTCGTTCGTTTTTACTAGTCCTTTATTGACTTCATATTCTCCTTTAAGTAATTATTTATTAAGTGTTTATTTTATTAAATCTTTATAGTTATTTAGTGGTAAAGATAATATTGGAAAAAGGAATTATTTTATTTTGATTTGTTGTAATGAATAAGTAAAAAAGAAATTGTTATATATTTAATATAAGAAACTAGTAAAAAAAAAACGAAGAAGTATTTTGTAGGAGATATTTGTTAGCTAATGATTTGTTGTCTTGTTTTGGTAAACAAATGACTTTATTTACAGTATACATATATAACTTAATTTTTTGTTGTATTAATTTCTTCGGAGTTTATAATATTGTTTAAGCATTGTTTTAACTATATTCTTTGCTGTCATTTTTAAAAAATAATAATAATTTAATATTTAATATTCGCATTAAAATTCAATTAAATCCGATTTCATACATTGCATGATCCATTTTTAAATCAACGCTCCCAATAAAATTATTTCACCATTAACCTTTGTCGATTAAATGATTGTTTTAAGATATCATTATCAATCCAAATGCTGTCACAATGCATCAATCTTCTCATCATAATGGAATGCCCATAACATGTGCACCACAACAATGTTATAAAATAATTTTGGTCGGTATATTCTGAAAAGGACTACTCAATTTGTACCATCATTTCCACTATATATTGAACAAACCTATTATTTAAAAAATAAAAATAAAAATAAAATTGAAGTTCCTAGGTCAAGGAAGTTACTTGTTTTTTTTATAGGAAAAAAGGACAAATATACCTCCGAACTATCGTAAATGGTATGTAGATACCCTTCGTCATACTTTTGGGACATTGATGCCCCTGCCGTCTAAAAACTAGATCATATATGCCCTTCACTCTAACGGAAGACTAAATAGGGACACGTGGCACAATCTTATCCATCGATCCGATATTTAATAAATGTCGGTCGACGAATAAGATTATGACACGTGTATGTCCGTTAGTATAAAGGGTATATATGCTCTAGTTTTTTAACGGCAGGGGCATCAATGTCCCAAAAGTATAACGAAGGGTATCTGCATACCATTTATGATAGTTTGGGGGTATATTTGTCCTTTTTCCCTTTTTTAAATAAAATTATTATTATTTTAATCTTATAACTGGAATGAAAAAGACGGCTTTTCATAAATAACAAAATGTCGGTTACTAAGTACTAAAAACTATATTAGAAACCTAAAAGATAATAATAAGAATATATTTTCCTTTTTAAAAAAAATAGTTGTGGTGTTCCAATTTGACTTTGCTTGCTCTATAGCAGCCAATGCCTCCCCTTGTGAACTAAAAAAATTCCCCTTTCTAAAAAGTTTAAAATGTTGTATTATTTTTTGTTTTGTACTTTATCAATGAGATATTTGTACGAAAATTACATTTTTAATAGGAAAATTACACGGTCAAGTAAACATATAGTACTAGTTAATTAGTCATCATATGTATAGTTTTAGTTAATTATCACTCGCGACCTATATTCATTCAGTAATAATTATGTGGGCTAGAGTTTCGAGTTTGTATAATTTGCACGTTTATATAATTCGTGCAAATTTTTACATATTTAAAAATTATGAATTCAGATAAACCCACAAAAAGTTACATATGTCTTTGTGTTGATGTTACTTCTTTTTGTTCTCTCTCATGCATTTCTTTTCAATATCTTTTTTTTTTCCTCTTCAATTACTAATATATATAAGGTCTTACCAAAAAAAGGGAATATTTTATGGAGTTTCTTGATGTTATTCGTCTGTTTATGTCATAGGTTGAAAGATAATTCAAAAAATATTATGTGGAATTTAGCGTCTGCTTGTATCTATCTATTAGACATTATTTTCTTTTAATCCAAAATAAGAATAATATTATATATAGCGAACCAGGATCATTACAAAATAAATTGGATTGATCCAAAAAAATAATTATTTTGAGTTCCCCACGACACTAATTATGTGAGAATTTTTTTGTGGGGCTACTAAATTGGAAGATTAAAAAGTCTTACGCAATTAGTGTTAATTATTTGATATATAAAACAATCTTTTTTAGATAAACGCTCTAACTAAAACACACGACACCTCTAGAAAATGGAGTTGGAATTTGAAGGATCAACAAGCGATATCTAGGAATGATTCATGCGATTCAAAAATTTGATAAAGTGAGAAAACGAGAGTTCAAATGTTTATAAGTTCGAAACCAAGAAACGATATAATATTCAAAAACTTGTTAAAGTTTCAGAGTCAAGGAATGATTTATAAGACTCAAACCTAATGTTTCAAAACTAATGAATGATTTCATATAATTCAAACTTTACATTAAAAAATTTAAGGAATAATTCATGTGATTCAAATATTTTTAATTTTTTTGGTCATGCTTTAAGCAAGGGTATTTTATGTTCAAATTTTAATTTCGCATTATAATATGGCTATTTCCTATTATTTTTTAAACAGTGACTAAAAACTCATAGCAGACTCGAAAACGGGTCATTCCATCTAACTCTTACACAAACCATCTTTAAGCCCAAAATTTACTGTAATTGGGCTTCCACTGATTTAATATTGGGCCTCAAAATAACGGGCCTAAGTTAACAAGTCATGCAAAACTCAGCCTCAATACAAATATATGTCATCTTCATCTCCAAAACCCTAAACCAGCAGCTTCTCTCAGTTCGTGTTGGATTTTTCGCACCCTATTCAGCTATGGCTCCAGCTAAAGGTATATTTTTTGCGCTGCTTTTATCTCATACTGTCAATTTTCTGCTATTCGCTATATTTTACTCCAATTATCGATAGATTTAGGGAGCATGAGGTATGAATATTCTTGTGTTAGAAATGGGAAAAATAGTTTCTAGCGTTTGGTGTTTCTCTTAGCTTTTTGGCAGGACAGAAGGTATTTAATTCTTTGTTTTTGTATTCTAATATGTGTTAGTGAGTATGAATTCATTGATTACGTAGAGATAGGTAGTCCCAATTTGACTTAAAAGGAAAAAAAATTAGTGATATTGGAAATCAGATCCCGGTAGAGCATAATGAGAATTGATATAACAATGATCCCGATTAGTTTGTGATTTAGGCATTGATGAACTTGTTGCTGTTATGGTACATTATTTTATGGCTATATTTATGCTGGTTAAAAATTCTCTTTTCTGTTATTGAAGATGGATATAGGGTGTGAGTGCGCTGTGGCTTGGTGGAGGTTGGGGCATGCATGTTTGATTTTGTTGAATAGAGGCTGGGGTTATTGAGTTTTTGCTACCTTTCTTGAAACCAATTGACTGCCATTAGTGATCATCTTCCCCCTTTTTTTTTGGAAAATAATTTATTACCTGGGGAATGCATGTTTGATTTTGTTGAATAGAGGCTGGTGTTATTGTGTTTTTGCTGCATTTTTTTTTATACCAATAGACTGCTATTAGTGATCATCTTCCCTTTTTTTTGGAAAAGAATTGATTACCTGGGACTTAATAATAACCATGAGTACTTTTATAAATTGGGAAGGGGGTGGGGTGTAGACTGAAGTTGTTTTTGGGAATAGTGGCTCAAGTTACTGGGGAGAGTGCAGTGGCTGCTTGAGGTCGAGGTATGAAGGTTAATTTTGTTGAATAGAGGCTGGTATTATTGAGGTTTGGCGGCATTTCCTGAAACAAATAGACTGCCAGTAGCTATCACTTTTCTTTTCTTTTTTTTGAAAAAAGTTTTTACCTAGAACTTGAGAACTTTGAGAAACTTTATAAATTGGGAAGGCGATGGGGCTTAGACAGAAGTGGTTTCCCGGAATGGTTTTTGGGAATGGAGGATCATGCCATTGAGGCTTTGCTGTTTATTTCAACAGAGTAGTAGTCTTGATAACTGTATATTTCAGAGCGTGGAGCTTTAATAGTCTTAAGAAGCATAATTGAATAGATAACCAGATATGTTGCAACATCGAGGATTTGCTTGTTTTGAGAGATTATTTGGACTTAGTTGCATCTTGGACATGCCCCTAATTACACCATGGGGAAGAACTTCTCTATGACTTTTTAGTTTGAAAATTGGATATTGGATACTTGGATTTGTTGTGTGTTGTTACTGTACTGGCATAGATCCTGCAACTTGACTCTGTTAATGTAATTCTGAAATTTCATTTGCAGCGGACTTAACAAAAAAGAAAGACCCCAAAGCCCAGGCTGTCAAAGCTGCCAAGGCTGTTAAGTCGGGATCAACCTTTAAGAAGAAGTCAAGTAAGATAAGGACAAAAGTTACTTTCCATCGACCTAAGACATTGAAGAAGGATAGGAATCCCAAGTACCCTCGCATTAGTGCACCTGGAAGGAACAGACTTGATCAGTACCAGGTTCTAAAATGTCCTCTCACCACCGAGTCTGCAATGAAGAAGATTGAGGACAACAATACCCTTGTTTTCATTGTTGACATTCATGCTGACAAGAAGAAGATTAAAGATGCAGTGAAGAAAATGTATGACATCCAGATAAAGAAAGTCAATACCTTGATCAGGTAATGCCCTGCATTTTTTCTCATATGTTTCATGCTTTGCTCGTTTAGCACTGGTTCTGTGACTGACTCTTGTTTTTTAAAGATCATGTAACTGTTTTTAGATCGTTTTGCTTGATGATGTATCTCTTGAAATTATACCAAATCTTGATCCTGTTGCATGAAACTGCACCCTTGTTTCAATTCAGTTGTGTAATTGTTACATTTACTAATGTCTCTATATTAATCCAAATCAGGTAAAATAACTGGCATGACTGACCGTGAGGGGTTCAATTAATGGTGGTTCATTTGGCATGCCGTAGGAATCAAATTTGCATGCTAACAATTCCCTGTTTTTACTGTAGAATATTGTCATGTGTTTTGGGCAATTGGCCAGTTAGATTATTTGCTAAATTTGCAGGTTAAATTATCTTCTTTCAGAAGCTGTATTTTGATTATACTGTAACAGAAAGTTTAGCTGCATTTCTTGTGAAATATTGAGTTTGCCTGTTTCTTCTTGTATCCTGTGTGTATACTTTTCATACTTAGTAACTTTTGTCTGCCTTTTGCTAATCTACTTCCCTTCGTCCTTGTACAGGCCTGATGGAACAAAGAAGGCTTATGTGAGGTTGACACCCGACTATGATGCTTTGGATGTGGCCAACAAAATTGGAATTATCTAAATCGATTCCCTAGTTTTGAATATTTCTGTCAGCCTGAAGTCTTTATATGAGTTCTATGGAAACTTTTGATCGGAAGTTCCTTGGTTTATTCATTTTGAATATTGAGTTTCAGCTATTTACTTTGTTCCATATAGTCAGGCAAGCTTCTGTTCACATTTTTATTTTAAGTGTTTTAACTAAGTAAAGGTCGTTTGGAACAACCTCTTTACCTCCACAACGTAGGGTAAGGTCTGTGTATGTTCTACCTTCCCATTGGGTGTGTTGTTGTAACTTTCAAGCTTCCAAGTTCTAACTCCTAACAATGCAGTTGTCAAGTCAACAACAATCCATGTCTGGTTTGATGAAATGTGCGGTGTACATGATGCGTTTTTTGTGTGAGTTGGTATTAGTGTTAGAGTAAGCATTAGATGTTTTGATGGAGTCTCTGGGATGGTGCCATTTTTAAGATGGAGAGAAACTCAGTTACATCACTAATGCTTTATTTATTAGTAGCTATTTGTAGCTAAAGTAGCAATTGGTTTTTTTTAGCTGATGTGACTTTTTCCTCCAAATTTTGGTATGCAATGATATTATTGGGAGAGGATTTTCTAACATTTCAAACTAGTTAATAATCTGAAAATGATTTCATACAAAATTATGTAGGTGTTTGGATAATATTTAAGTGAAATTAAGAAAAGGAGTATTTGAAGCTCAGTAAATGTTTGTGAAAGATATCACAACACATAATCTTTAAACTGCATTAGTTACGCCCTTTAAATTTGTAACGGCTAAAACATTTTTGCCTTTTAAAAAATATTGTCCGTCTGATTCACCGTAGCCAAATGCATATTTTGCTAGAGTTGAATTACTGCAACTTTTCAACATAACTTTATGATAACAAGAATGCAAGAAGAGATTATTTAGTGTAATTTCGATGTCTTTTATTCTCCTAGAAAATCAAATTGCTTCTTTCCCCTTCCGATTTTGAGTATATAGTGGTTGATCGAGAATTTGAAGGTAGCTGATGCACCATTGTTTTAATACGAGACTATGAAGTCAAAAAGGAGGTATGTATTTGATTGATCTGATAAATTCTGCATTAAATTAGTTTTATTTTCATTGGATTTTTGGTTAGTTGAGTTTACTTTTTTATTTTTATTTTAAAAATGAAGTATTTTCCACCAAAATAAATGGTTCAAATCAAACTTTGATATGATATTGAGTACTATGAGTCTATGTCTCTATGACCACATATGGAAGTCCAAATCAAACATTCAACCAGTACAAGGAAATAACAGGAGTTCTTGATAAGCTCAAATGATGACTAAACATGTTGAATTTAGTTACGTCCGGACATAAATTATAAAGTTTAGTGTATCAATATGAATTGTGGTGGAATATTCGAGAGATATCTTCATTCTTGACTAGAAATTTCGTGAGCCGTGAAAATAGAAAAGATAAAGTGCCCATTTTCTTCTTATAAAAAAACATACCGTATTTCGATTCCAGTAAAAATATCACGAATGAATAATCAATAGACAATAATAGTGCTATGAGCTGTTAACTCTTTTTCCATTCAAGTACTTTCCTTTCCAGTGATCCGTAAAAGTGAAAAAGGAAAAAAATTAAATCTCCATTTTAAATTTTACGTAAACGGGGCCCACCTGTACCCATTTTATTCAAAAAGTAGTAGCCGTTTGAAAAATCATATACTACTACATTTTCCAAAGTCCAATAATACTCAAATCAAATTATAGCGTAATTCAAGCGGAGCTTTCGATTTGATTTGTTTTCGTTCTTGCACAGTTGCCTGGTGTGAGAAACCATAATTTTTTTGCTTGTGTTTTTGTTAATTTTGGTTCATTTATCGGACTCAAACTCATTTGAGATTGAAACATAGTTGTATGATTGATAATTTGAATTTGATAGCTTTATATGTGTTGTTTGATTTGTTTCTCAGCAGTAGATTTGGGGGAATTGCAGATATCATGTCGTTAACACCGGATATAAATCGGAAAGTGGGAGTCGGAGTAGCTCCATCTCCGTCGCCGTTTTTTACACCTAGACCGGAACGGAGGAGAGGCCCGGATCCTAGGGGGATTGATTACGGATCCAATCGGCTGGATAAAGATAAAGAGGTCAATGTCCAAGTTCTGGTTAGATGCAGGTGCGAGTTCATCTACTCACTCTTTAGTATGTGTGGAACAGTGGAAGACGGGATTACATACTGATTCTGTATCAATTTATGCTGTGTAGTGTGTTAATTCATACTTTTGTGCCTTCCTGTAATTTGCATTTTGATATGTCTGATTGTTTACTGTTTCTTTTTTAAAAATAAATTGATTATAAAAAAAATTGGGGGTAGGGGAAGAGGAAGGGGAAAAATGGCTAGCTAGGTGAAAGTTAAGATAAGCTACTAAAGTTCACCATTATTTAATTTGTCTTTTACTCATTTTCCCCACCTAGAAATGTTGACAGAAATGAAGAAAGTTCCAATTTGTGTTTCTGTTTCCCTTAGTTTTAATCTGGTATAGTTTGCTTCTTGCACCTCTTCGCAATAATGCTGAGAGAATTGGGACTTTTGACAGCTTATTATAGCTAACAATTAGTGTTGTTCCTTTTCTATGGGATCAAAATCAAGAAGTTTTAATTTTAAATATGATGCTTCTGTTTTTCTGTGCTTACATGGATTTGCTAAAACAAGTGTGAGCTCTGATCAATAGTGTCAGTTTTATGATGAGTATATCCTTCAGTACCTGAAATTTAACCAAGATAGAAACATTTCCTAGTCACAAAAACTGCCTCTAAAAACAGATCAAGGAAAATTGGTCCGTGGCATGATTTGAATCACCTGTTGCATGATGAGTCAGCTGAGGAAATGGGAACAACAGCTTAAGGCATTAGGTGTAGGCGGTTTCCTGTTCAAAAATTTGTGCTTATAAAATTGAATGTGGAAAACATAGCTCATCATGCACATCAGTGGCTTGTGATTGATGTATTGTTGTGCATGGTCGGTCAATGTTGTAACACACTAGTTTCAAGCAAAAGAAATGCTTCATTTTTCATTTGACTAATCTTAATTGTTGTTTTAGGCCGTTGAATGATGATGAGCAAAGGGTAAATGTTCCGAAGGCCATAACATGTAATGAAAGCAAAAGAGAAATTTCTATTGTACAAAATGTAGCTAATAAGCAAGTAGACAAAGTCTTCACGTTTGACAAGGTACAGTTCCCTTGTTTTTATAGTAGCTTGCTTTTTGGTCATTAAATTGATGGTTGACATGCTCTACATGTTAGAATTACAATTGGCTTAAGAAAATGCTATTTACCAGGTTTTTGGCCCAAAAGCACAGCAAAGATCAATATATGATCAAGCCATTTCGCCCATTGTTAAGGAAGTTCTTGATGGATTTAAT
>JAJOOR010011713.1:0-29691 GCA_036250505.1 Solanum acaule | reverse complement strand
TATCCAGATATCCTTCCAAAATCTAGTTTTACTGCCATTTCCCACCTTGATAAACAAATCTGCTTCCATTTGGGGCCACAGGTTTCTGATTGTTCTCCATACTCCCACACCATAAGGTTCAACTGTGTTCTCTGTACACCAAAGGCTTAATTCACCATACTTAGCTATAATCACCTCTTTCCAGAGAGCACTTCCCTCCTCAGTGTACCTCCACAACCACTTTTTCAGCAGACTTTCATTTTGCAATCTCAAGTTTCTAATTCCCAACCCCCCTCTATCTTTGCTAAGGAGTACAGTCTTCCAGTTAACTAAACTATAGCTGCCTTGCCATAGAAAGTTTCTCCTTAACTTGTCCAATTGTTCTTCTACTTTTGTTGGAATTGGAAATAAGGACATCACATAAATGGGTAAAGAGTCAAGAACAGAGTTTATAAGAATCAACCTTCCCCCTCGAGAAAGATATTGAGCCTTCCATCTCAATAGCTTCCTTTCAGTCTTCTCCAGAATACCGTCCCATATTTCCAAGGCTTTATGACTGCTACCCAAAGGCATGCCTAGATAGGTGGTTGGCAGTTTCTCCACACTACATCCCAGTACTCCTGCTAGTGATTAAATCTGCGGGACTTCGTTCACAGGAAAAAGACTACTTTTTCCCCAATTGACCTTCAACCCAGAGACTGCCTCAAACAGTACCAGTATCACCCTAATATATCTGATTTGTTCTACTACAGGTTCACAGAAGATGATGGTGTCGTCAGCATAAAGCATATGACTAATTTTTGTCACTTCCCCCCCTCTACATCCCACTTTGAAGCCCTCAATCCATGTGTTTTGTGCTGCAATCCTCGTCATACAATCAAAACCCTCCATTGCCATAATGAAAAGGAATGGGGATAGAGGGTCACCCTGTCTCAGTCCTCTTTCTGATTCAAAAAAACCCACAGGTTCTCCATTTACAAGCACAGAGAACCTGACAGTTTTAATGCATGTCTCAATCCACTTCAACCATCCATCTGGTTAAGAATGTTTAAAAGGAATGACCAATTTACATGGTCATAAGCTTTTTGTATATCCAGCTTGCACATTAAGCCCGGATTTCCTTCCTTTATTCTGGAATCAATACATTCGCTGACTATGAATGCAGCATCCATGATTTGCATCCCCTTCACAAAAGCCATCTGATGTTTGTTGATCAGTTTGTCCGCCACTTTTTTCAGTCTTTCAGCCAAACACCTAGCAATGTGTTTGTAGACACCCCCTAAAAAAAAGAGATAAATTTTCCAGTAGCTTTAACTGTTTAACAAGATAATGTCTCTGTTTCTGTAGTTCTCCTTCAAAGCATTGTAGACAGTATAGTTTCATCGCAGCATACTTCAATTCTTTGGTTAGAGCTGCAGATGATCGGTATAATTGCTAAGTAAGGCAGCTCAGCAATGATTTAACATGAATCCAACCCAAGTAAAACCATTTTTTGAAGGCAGTGGTAGTTACTTGGAATGAATCCGGTGCACCCCTTGACTAACAAGTCGCTTAGCTGGCAATGGCTGAGAGTGCTCCACAAGGTTTTTCCTCAAAATTAAAATTACTAGACAAAATAATATTTGCAAGATGGCCTAAAATAAAAAACATAGTATTTAGTTGGAAGGCAAGTGCCAGAGTAACATTGCTCTCCAAATGCATTATAACATGACAAAAGAAATAACTGAAATTCAGACTAGTTTTGAAATTTTGCACTGTACTTCAAAGGAAAACACATACCACATGACCAAATTCATGAAAAAGATTAACCACTTCCGAGAATTGCAATAACCCAGGGTGACCATCAACTTCCTTTTCAAATTGAGAAACAAGTAGCGCCACAGGAATCTGGATTCAAGGAAATGTCGTTAAGTGAAAATCTAAGCACTAGAACCAAGCAAGTGATACATTCAGCAGTTACCTGTCTAGAACCACTACTTAGTAAGCCATTCTGAAGAGCTATGACACAGGTGTGAGCATATTTGCCTACTCTGTTAAGATTGTAACATATTTTAAGTATTCTACCATAAAGCTTATAAAGCAAGCACATTAAACATGTAGAAGAACAATTGAGCTGGGATAACCTGGAGTACAGATCTAGATAAAAATAACCAACAAGTTGTTTAGAACTGAGATCCGCAACTGAAAAAAGTTGAACATCTGGATGCCAAACCGCAGCACCTTCAACTTCCTTGAAACCTAAGCCTAATATTGAACAATTTTTTTTAATTATTTACAATCTTGCACGATGAGTTAGGAAAGAAGGATCAAAGACAGCACCAAATGCAATTCACAGTGATTACCAAATAAATCTTGGCATATTTTGAAGATGCCTGATAAAACCAAATTGATAGGAAAGTATTGTCTAATTACTCCAAAATTTATATGGAATTGTTGATCTTTGATTCTTCTGACATAGTATGAGAGATCCTCCATGCCAAAAGGAGATTCACCTTCCTCTTTCTTCTGTATTACCAGAACAGAAAAATCTTCAAGAGGTGAAGCATATAGGTGAAGCAGACCATGCATAAGCTGAATTCTGAAGTTTTGACATATTGTAAATTTGAAGTTACCTTTAATGCTTTAAGCATTGAAAGTTCCCTGTAGGCTAAATCATTTAAGCTGGCAGAGAGATTCTCCAGAAATTCAAACACCTAAAAAGTTTCAAAATCATGAAAACAGAAGAACAAATCCATTTTGCAAATTTGAAAGACGCATTCCAATCTATGAGATAATTTGTTAGTCTTTGCATATAGTGAAAAAAAGAAGATATTCAACACCTCTTAACATATTGGACAACATCCTTCTCTTGTTTATGAAGTAGTGGTCAGAACTATTAAAAGGAAAGAAAAGGTAGTTGTTAGAATCTTGTAGATATTCTAGGATCTGGTAAATTAAGTATAGCGTGATTTACTCCCTGTAATTAAGTGAGAAATTAGCTGTTGTGCAGTAACCAGGCCAGTGTGTTTACTGTACGACATTGAAAGAAGGATCTGAGGAGAGGTAGAAGTAGGCAGAAGAAGTATTGGGGAAAGGTGACTAGACTGGACATGGTACATCTGCAGATTACCGAGGAAATGACCCTTGATAGGAAGATATGATGGTCAAGTATATAATAGAAGTTTAGTTGGTAGTTGTGCGTAGTCTAGTTTTTCTTTCGAAGTATTATTAGTATTACTTTCCTATTACTATTCTTATTACTCTCCTATAAATATTACTCTTCTATTTCTATGATTCATATTATTATCTTTTATTTCCATTGCTTCGGTATTGTAATATTTGTTGTTGTTACTGGTCTTTTCTACATTATTTGCAACATGGTTTCTTCACTAGTGTATTTACTTTTCAAACCTGCTTTAAAATGCTTTACTTGAGCTGAGGGTCTATCCAAAACAGTCTCTCTACCTTCACAAAGTTGAGGTAAGACCTACATACATATCACCCTCCCTAGACCCACTTGTGGGATTACACTGGATATGTTATCGTTGTTGTGTTTACTGTCCAACGAGTTTGTCATTCTCTGTCAGTATGTGCACATACCAGTGAGACCCTGCTTCATCATGCAACTCAACCCCAGAAAACTAACTGTCAGAAACCCTATCACGCGCTTCCATGCACCACCGACATTAAACTCTGGAGTATGTGCGACCTTTTCCCAACAAATTTTCTTTGCTGTTTTTGGTTTGTGGGGGTTGCCTATTCGATCTAACCTTACCATCAAAGTTCCATCAGTTTTTGGTTGACGAAGAGCCTTTATCTGAAAGATCAGATATTTTTTAACAACTTTTCACCATATATTTTGCAAACTACCAGTCGACCAACATCCCAATACCCTCACAATGATTTGAGAAGCTTTTCCAGTGACCTTTCCAGCAAACAGGGTCACTTTCCAGCAATTTCAGTACATCTTCTTCAGCTCCCTATTTAGGAAAACTCTATTCAGCTTACAACTCCATTTACTTGACTTGGAGTAGAGGCTTTTGGTACAAAATCCTCGGGATCCTACTTTGAATGATTGAATGGTTTCTTTACCCAACTATATTGAATTTTGTTATGGTCCCCTGATATGGATCTAGTTATGGGCGCTGCAATATGAAATCAAATGTTTTCTTCCTACAACCTATGGTGCTAGTTCGTTAAGATAGAACCTAAAATCTCTTGAGTTTGAAGTACTCAAAAACTTAATAATTTCTGCTTATCCTTCCATTGAATTCAAATAACTTAAATACAACATTGATGGATTAACCACCCACCTTATAACAAGGAAATAACTTCCTACTACTACTGAAATGAGAAAGTGGAGGAATAACCTCCTTACTGCTAATAACTGCAACAATGAAAACAACTGCTACAGGAAAACAACTATTACAAAAGAAATATTACAGAGAAACTAGGAAAACATAATTAACAGCTGCTGATTTGATGGGTGCTAACAAGTTTCTTTAGCACAAGGGCAAACATCCTTTTAGACAGTTTTTTGGTGATTGATTTGTTTCCTAACTTAATTATAGGAGTAATGGATATTGTAGTGATTGTAATTGATTATGCAATATTTTCTTTGCTTATTTAGTTGTAGGACATATTGTAGAAGTATCCATTCTCATGGGATGTAAATTCATCAAAAATTACAAAGAAGATTTTTCTTCTTCTTGAAATCTGCATGGTATCAGAGCTATTAATATCCTTTTGAGGTGAGCTTTCTCCCGCTACAGCACTAGAGTTCCAAGAAGTTGAGTTCTCCTCCCTCTTTTACTGTTTTGAGGTGGTTGTATGCATCGGAATGTGTGCGGAAACAAACACCACCAGGGACTTCCTCTTGCACCGGTGACAAAAGCCCAGTAAGCATCTCCCAGAAATACCACCGCACGAGCTGTAACGCACCTCCCACAGTCCAGATTCTGGCAAAGCTTAAGTTCACGCCCCGGCGCATGGACCTTTTCCCGGTACTTTTTGGAGGAATTTTGACACTGAGGGCCGCAGGCACATTCCGAGTACACCCATTTACTTGACTTGAAGTGGAAGCTTTTGACACTGAGGGCCGCAGCCACATTAGTAATGTCAAATTATTAGCTTCAAAATATTTTAACCAAGTCCCTCACCGATTTCATATCAGTTACATTTGTAACGAGCTTGATAAATAAGGGTTGTATGCATCAACTTAAGGGGAGTGCTAGAATCTTGTAGATATTCCAGGGTCTCGTAAATAGTATACCATGATTTACTACCTGTAATTATGTATTCGATTGAAAGCCTGTTTGGCCAAACTTTTGGAAGGCCAAAAGTGTGTATTTTTTTCTAAAAAATGCTTAGTTTAAAAAAGTGGCTGTTTTGCCAAGTTTTGGGGAGGAGCACAAGCTATTTTTCAGAAGCTAAAGAAAAGTAGCTTTTCCCCAAAAGTACTTTTTTGAAAAACACTTTTGAGAAAATACACTTAGAAGCACTTTTTAAAAGCTTGGTCAGGCGTTGATTGCTGCTCAAAAGTGTTTTTTTAAATTAATTAGTCAAACACAAAGTGTTTCTCACCAAATTTGAAAAGCACTTTAGAAGTTTGGGCAAAAAGCTATCACTCTCCATTCTTAGAACACGTACACTTAGCTATTTAAATGCCGATGGCATTAGGGAATAATCAAGCAGTATTTTCTCTCTTTTTTTTCACAGTAGTGAAGGAATAGAGTTAAGACAGACACGCATTCCAAACAGGAGCCAAAAGAAGTGCGTATTCTTCTTTGGGACAATTCTCCATGTTCTGTAAAGAATATTAATCACCAATAAAATTTGCATCAACCTTAGAGGAAGACTTTGACATTCTATCATCAGTGGCATAGTCGGCATAATTTGCAAAGCCAAGCAATCTAGCAAGTTTGTGACGCAACTGAATCTGAAATTGAACAGGAAACATGAACATTAACCGGAATTTGAAATAGGAAAAGGCAGCACATCAGTACAGTTTGGTCAGTCAATCTACAACCAGCAGGAACTTACATTGACAATAAGTTCATATTAGGGTGTGTTCAGTATGAAGGAAATTATTTTCCATGAAAAATATTTTCTTGGAAAATGATTTCCAAGAAAATAAATGGTTTTACTTATTTTCTTGTGTTCAGTATGTAAGCAAAAAATTATTATCCTAAAACCATTTGTATATAATCTAGACAAATAATATGGGAGACGGGGGAGGGGGGAATACAGGCTAAGGGGGTGGGGTTGAAAATGAAGTGTGTTGGAGGGTGGGGATGACACAATCAATGTGAAATGCCACTTGTGGAACTTGTTTTCCCAGCTTCAATCAGGGAAGTCATAAAAGAACTTGTGTTCCTAGAAAAAATATTTTCCAAAAGTTTTGGTCAACCGAACATGGAAAAATTGGAAAAACATTGTTCCTCCATACTAAACACACCCTTAATCATCAACATTTTCAGTGAAAATAATGTTCTCCACATACAACGAAACAAATTAAGTAAAAGCTCATAGTACATTCAGTACTCAATAAATTAAAACTACTAAGACTATCAAGTATCAAGTCAACATTATTCTTCACAAATGCTCAAAAACTGCAAACTTCTGGGTTTTCTTACCAGCTGTTCAAGGATAGTAACATTGGCTTCACATCTGTGCCCATAGGAAATAGCAACAGCTCTTCTGGTTGATCCCACCTTCAAAGACAAACAACTTCTAAATCACAAATGTTTAGGATGTATCAAGACACATTTTTGCATAAAATGAGACCCTATTTCAAGAGGTACTAATTAGGAGGAAAAGCATTGAAGAGATCTTTAGAGACTGAACTGAAGCAATAAAATTGATAGTCTGGTATTTTTGTCAGGGACTTGAACTTTGCGCAAGGACTTAACAGCATCACCTAAACCCAGTTTGGCTGGAGATAAATAAAAGAACTCGCACCTAAAATAAGTTAAAAAACTAGCATATGTGCTGCTTTTTTGTAAGAAAATGGAGAGTTCGTAGCTGTATTCAACAATCTATATTAAGATAAAATTTAAAAATTTGAAAAAACCCAGCTGACAGCAATTTAGGCCATGTACAGGTCGTTGGATATTCCAATGTCTACCTTGAGATCGTTGCCAACTACCTATACAAAAAATGTAATCCCCACCCAGCCGCCGAATAGAATACTAGAATGCGAAAAGCTTTCCCCATTTCCATTAAAACCAATGATTTCCTATTCCTAAGCCCCTATCTCTCTATTTCTCGCTCAAATACACTAAAACAACCCAACCTCAAAGCCTAGTGAAGGTGCTGATAGAGGTTTAGGGCCTAAAACTTCGTGAAAGAGGATTTTAGAAGGAAAAAGGTCAAAATTGCCCCTCTACTATGCGAAAGGATCATACTTGCCCTCTGTTACACCTTCAATGCAACAATACCTCTACCATTATACAAGTAGCTCAAATATGCCCATCCTCCGTTAGAGTTTTCCAAGACGTATGTTCAATCCACATGACATTGCCATTCGGGTGAGGTGGATACCCCGTGGCATGCCACCTCATTGCCCAATCCATTTTACCCCCTCCCCCACTTTTCTTCTACCACTAGCACCTCCCTCTTCACCATCACTACCACCATGACCACCACCATTATCACCACCTTCCACAAAATTTTTTTAGCTTCCCAATAAACTGGGATACCTAAAACTTAACCCACAACAGAATCTAATAAGTCAATTACAGCACTAAACTTGAGTTTTTAACAAACACAGAAGCTCTTTATGTTCAACTATATGAGCCAGACTATGTTCGGACTACAAGTGAGAACAATTCAACTGGTGATACACAAAAGAGAAGTTACACTTTCAATGTACGGAACCTAAAGGAATCACTGCATCAATTGCATCACTTGAACCTTCCTGGTCCCAAACAATCAACATGTACCGCGTAAAGTCTAAAAAAGAAAACATTAGGTGCAATGACATAAAATAGTCCCGCGACACAAAATTCCCTTTCAGTAAAAAATGCACTCATGTCATAATTTCTGCTTGACTCACCTTGCAAAGCTCCAGCACTGGTGAAATTTGATGGCTTCTCATAATGATTTTTCTTTTACCATCTTCAGATCTTTCTAAGCTCTGCATCGAGTCAACAATGAAAAGAGCTTCAGGAAATGCTCTTCGAAGGGATTTTTTTATCAAGTAAAATGCTTTTCAAAGTGAATATGATTGAAACTTGTGCAGCCAACATAAGTGCTTTAACTCTACGTCTCTTTGAAATGCATTTCATGAAGATTTTCGCTTAAAGATTTAGAATGTTATATGTTAGGGTTAAATACTTTCTTGAAACAGAACTTTCCAGCAAGATCCCAGTGATTATATCTTTTCCATTTGACTTTCTGCAGGTTCTCCAGCGACCATTGTGGTGACAATTTGCTTTTTATGTTTTCAAAATCAACAATTTCTAGTTGATTTTTCTCATTGTAACTTTGAGTTGGCGTGTTTGAATATTAGGGAATGTGAAGTGTTAGTCTTAGAATACTACATCCAGAACTAGAAGTGTCATGTTTTAAAGTGAAATATTGTCCCAACTTGGACAAAATATCATTTCTGTAATATTGATACCCACAGATAGATGTTTTATATTCCTTAAATCATCAACTTGTCAATATATTTCTTCTCCTCTCTTATTTCTCACACAAATCAAGCGAATTTTGTTTAGGGTTTAAACACATAAAAATCTGTACTACTGCAGGATGCTATTATAACCACCCAAAATCAATTTTTGTCTTAAGCGTAAAAGTTACACATCCCAATATGATAATTGATTGTCCCTCAACAATTTCATCATACTAAATAACATGCAGTGATGATGATTGAAAAGGACAGAAATAGAAGGCAACAAATTTCCACTGTGCGTTCAGACTAATAAAAGTATCAGGTGGGAGATGGATGTGAAAACTTGTCTTACATCTTACCTTGAGAAACTCCTGGGGTAACCCTTCTAGCTCCATGTCAGTGAAAAGTAGAAAACTACAATCATCATCCAGATTACGAATGTATTGCATGCTTAGCTCATCTATATTTGTTGTTAAACGCTGCAACTCCTCTTTCTTAGATAAGGTCAGATTCACACCATTCCTTTCAAATTCTCGAACCTGTCACTGAATCTTAACCCATCAAAATTTGAAAAGAATATCTTCAAATAAAAAATCACAACTTCAACTAAGAAAAACCAAATTTTGAATAACTTCACAGAGAGAGGATCATTTGGAAGTGTACACAGAGGCATAAGATGGAGAGGTCCTGGCAAACAGACCTTTTTAACACCTTGAAATATCAACTTTATGAATATATTATAAGAACGAAGAAAAATCATCTAAACAAAGTATGCTTTTCCAATAGCTTTCAATCAAAAACTAGTAGCAATATATTTTGTAGAGAAAATAATTAAAATGTCTGTTCTTGCAGAGGTAGAGAATTAAAACGTGTATACAGAAAACTTGTGTAATCTCCACCATATGGTCTAGAAGTGGAATGAGTAACTAATTCTCTATCTTTTAATAGCATAAGACTGAAGGTTTCACTTCCCAAGAAAGGTAGCTCTGACTATTTAGACACATTTGTCTTTCTCAACCCTCGGCAAAGTGAACGCCTTACATAACTTTGGAAAACCTAAACAACAATTCTAAAAAGTACAAGCCTTGTAAATACCTCAACTAGAATGAAAGCACAGTAACCATCTAGAAAGACTAAGCCACCAAAAGGTTGAGTGAATGCGGAAAAAGAACATAACTTGTGAATGATCAAATGGCAGTGTATATGAAAAATCAAATAAGGGAAGAAATCAGCTCATGCCCCATACCAGGAACCGAGTAAAGCTTTTAGCATCAGTAGTCAATCCGTCCCCTGTTACTGTCAAAGCTTTGACAACTCTGTACACATCCTCGCGCTTCCTGAACTCATATAAAGAAAAGTTCAGATTTTTTAGTTAATTACAGAACAAGTGCTTCTTGGCAAAATTTGACAGAAAAGTAGTCCTAAGAATTTAAAACTAATGCACAACAAAATATTACTTATAATTTTACATCAGCAGATAGTTGCCAGATTCAAGCTACAGACATACTTGTGTTTATTGATGGGAGTTTAAAAATAAGACGCAGCATGGCAAGTTGGGCATCCTAGATAAGAATGCTGCATGAAGAGCTTGTTGAAGGACCTGTACCTTAGTTTTCTAGGCATGTCAGTAAGCTTTTCGACAAACAAAATGCACAGCAGACTCATATGTAATTTACATTTTGGAAATAAGTATTTTTTTTACCAATGTGTTTTGGCAGCTATTATACAGTACAAGCCACTAAATTTATGATTTTGCATAAATGTGTCAAGGAAGAAAACTTCATACAGGTAATGAGCTAGACATAGATCATAAATTAAAGTTTTTGTCTAATAATAGACAATTACTAAAACAATGAATAGAGGATTCAGGGTAGTCTTGATAACAATGGAAGGTGAAAATTAAGATTTTTAACAAGATACACATTTATCATGTCCTCTTAATGACCAGGAGGACCCCAGGTTAATACAGTTGAGGTTTGAAAGGTCAAGATGAAATGTGGATGATAATTACTGATAACTTAGTTCCATGCTAGTTGATTTCAACAAATTAATATCACTACTTCAAATGAATAAAAAAAATCCATTTCAGCGATCAAACTCGAAACCAGACAGATCTTCCTTTGCTACTTCAACATACCGGAAAGAAGAAGAGGAATTTGCAGTTAAACGATTTGTGGAAAGAAATAGAAGTGTTGAAATTTGCAATGGCAGAACCTGCACATTGTAATGTGAGCATCTATTTTTCTCTCTGCTTCAGCACTAGCTTTGCGTACATCCTCAGAAGCTGATAACCATTTAGGAAAGACACATGATTGGATCAATGGGAACTGCTGTGCCTCCAACTCTGCTAATGGCAATATCACATTTACATAGCCAACCTACAAATTTAAAAATAAAAATTTGTCTACATCTTGAGAAATGCATATCATATTACAGCATAATACTTAAAGCACAGGACAGTTATAAAAAGCAATATTTGACAGGCCCACAGAAAAACAAACCCCTGATTGACTCCAAAAAAGTAAGCAGAGAGCTAAAGACTAGTTTTCGGCTAACAAGACTGCAACCTAGCACCCAAGTTAGTCCAACAGTCAGCTAAATGAGATACTTCCCTCTTCACATGATGAATTTGAACTCAACAAATATTAACAAAGTTTTAATCAGATTTAAACATAGGGTAACATACTTAAGTGCTTTGACACTTGGGCTTAGTATAGGTTTGCAACTTAATCCTCTACCATTGTATCTAAGACGGTGTTCTGTATGGGGCTTCACGCAGCCAGCCACCTAAACATAATCACCCAAGATTCCATCAATTCTAACTAGGGGCAACCCCCTGCCTAAATTGCAGTTTTGTTGTTGCACAAACACAACTGTGTGCCAAACATATAAGCAACTTATCAGCCATAGTATTGCATTTTGATCAGTTAGAAAAATCTTCCAGAATATAAAAGTTCCATTAGATAAATGTTTGATAAGCTCATGTATTTCACAACAAATGGTACGGTTAGAAAGTGAATAATTATTCGCTGAAAAAATTTGAGATTGCAGAATGAACTAGCTCAGATTCAGCTAAGAGAGAGAGAAAGAGAAGGTAGGGAGAGAACCATTCTCAGTTTTCAAAGTGTATTGCATAAGACACTACAATGTTTAATATATACGTATAACTGCTAGTACGAAATCTCCTAATGAAAGGCCCTGGTTAAATCCAAGCACACAGCCCTTCCCAGGACTTTCCCACCCCCATTAATCTTGTCATTCACAGTTTGGAGTTCGCTGGAGGCAAGATTCCGACCAGGAATAAAGTCAGAGTTAATAGAATTATAGTTCAATCCCTTCTATTCATGCCTTACCTTTGCAACTTTGGAAGAAGTAAGAAGACACAATTTTGAGCTTTCTAACAGGCCTACAAATGCAACTTGTCCATTTGCTGGCGTTGGGAAACACGCTGGGACAGATATCACCAAGTTGGCAGCATGCTGGATTTACTTAAGTTCGTGGATTACACAACAGATAGAGTGATTAGAGAGTCAGTGAATAGTTCTCTAGCAATCAAGATGTAGAAGCCTAAGCAATTAAAGATTCCCCTCGACGCAACAGTCTTAAGACATAGAAAATGTATGAATAGACACAAGATATGAGTCGCCTACAAGATTTAAAGAATAGATTATAGTCATAGAAGGGAAAAGAGGAGCTATTGTCATATGACTTTTGGATATTGTACTTCCCCTGAATGTTTCTAATATTAGTGAATGATGTCATCATGCCAGGCCTCCTTGAATTTTGAATGTCAATTCTACAAGTCCCAAAACCAAACTTGAAACTCAACATACTCCTCAAAGTTGAGAATCATTTTGTATGAAATTGGTAACCTCACAAGCTTACCCGCCCCTTGAGTAATCCACTGAGCCTACAAGCTACAACCCACAAGCACGTAGGTAAACCAACCCACCATATTTTTTGTTTTTTTCTAAGGTAAAGTTTGATATTTTTTTTGATGACTGTGGTGTCCAGGCCGTTTTTGCGCACTTCAACTAATTCCACGGCATATCTGCCACCTCCCACCAGCAAGTACATGTAACTTTGTCCACCAAGGCTAGGACAGATGGCAAGAATCACCAAGTGTTCTTTTTGTCTCCGTTGAGTTTTGAACCTGAGACCTCATGGTTCTCAACCGCTTCATTGACCACTACGCCACACCCTTGGGTGCAAGGTAAAGTTTGATATGTATGTATCAACATCAAGAATATGTTTTTTCTGTACAACAGAGTGCAAAACTACCCACTTAGGTTGGAGCGTTAGGAAACATACTAAGTGTTGCAACAGAGATTCAAGTGTAAGATCTTCATGTTATTAATTTATACTTCAGCCACTCAGCCAGGACCTCAAACTTGAGAATCATTACAATACAAAGTCAATTCATTTTCAATTTCATGACAAAACAACAATCACCTAAGTACCCTAACCAAGAGAGACGATATATCCAAAATATTAGAATAAAATGGACATCCCATAATCTAACTACGCACAGTTAAACACAATAAGTACCTTGTCAAGTGAAACTGAAGCAACAGCATCATGAACCTGTTTCGATTGGTTAATTATGCTTTCTGCCAATTTCATAATTTCAGAAGCAGATAGGTTCACTCGAACTTTTGAACCTGGAACATCTGCAATTCAATAAAGAAAGCAATTTTTATTCCCAATTTATCACCAATAGTTCCCAAATTTGTTTACAATAAAGGAGCAACCAAAGTAAAGGAACCTTTTTTCTTTCGATGTTTGTTGTTGATAGCGGAGATAGCAAAGTTGACTGCAATAGCAACAAGAGCAGCGGCACCTGTCAAAGCAATGAGATTGTTTCTATCTCTCTTCTGCTTACCCATTTTCTCGTCACTGCAATTCTGCTTGTTAGTCTTTTGCCGAGAGAAGAGAGAAGAGCTGCTGCTAAAATCCAATTCTGCAGAGTCTCTGTGTCCCCTTATTCTTGATTTTCTCACCGAACATCAAATGGGAGGGAAATTTGTGAGTTTTTTTCTTGAGTGGACTGAGATGCTGACTGTACAACTAAGATCATTGGTACTGGGCCTTTTATTTTATTGGGCCGAGGTTTTCATTATAATTGGGGTCATTGGCAATTTGCCATGAATGCTTCTATTTTGGGTTAGTCAAAATTCCGAACATAATTATTAAAAAAAGGGAAAATTGTACATAATGACAAACTATTAATTCAAATTAAATGGTATAACCACATTTTGATTTAATTGTGCCATGTAGCAAACTGTTTGCCAGTCGCCTCTCTCCCTCAAACTCTCGCTCGCCACTCTCCCTCTGTCGCTCGCTCTCTCTGTCGCTCGCCTCTCTCGCTTTATACAAACAGAAATGTATAAATTGTGTTTCTGTTTGTATAAAGCGAGAGAAAATTGTATATACACATGCAAATACATATATCTTCGTCTTATACACTTATAATTATACAATACAAATACTACCTTGTGCAGTTCTCTTTTGTCTTTCTCTCTTTCTCGCTTTATACAAACACAAATTATACAAAATACAATGTATAATTTATGTTTGTATAAAGCGAGAGAGAGAACAATATTTGATATACAAACGTTTTATTTCGATTCAATTGTACACAAATTCAAATTTTATATAGATATACAAACACATAAAATTAAATTGAGAGACTCTCAACGATTAATACAAACGAAAGGCTGACAACAATTTATACAAATGGCCTGCCAACGAAATTATACAAATCTGAAGAGGAGCCAACGAATTATATAATTGCTTCTTTTGTATATATGTATAGCGAAATAGCCTAGTCATAACATGTTTGCTATGGAGCGCAATTATGCAAATTTTGCTATAGCATACAAATATGAATTTTGTGTTTGCTATATGTGAAAGTTGCTCAAAAAATTCTACACTTTAAAATAATTAGTAAAAATGTCAATATTTTAGCAAATATAATGTATCCTAATATAATTTATTTCCGTTCCTTTTTTTCTCAAATTGGGCCCACTTTTTACCTCATTATCGATGAAAAAAAAGAACGTGAAGAAGAAGAATCCATCTCTTAAGCATTACTTGAGATTTGAGAAATTTCAACTATCTTCACTTTTTTCTAAAGAATCAAATCGCATCTTCCAGTTGCGCTTAAAATTTCCAAGTTTTTATCAATGGATTTGAGACGATCATCCAATTGTTGTTATTTCTTTGTCATCTTTATTTTTGTGATTATTGTTCGATTTTCTCCATTTGCAGCTTCTTTCATTGGCAGAGATATCAATCCTACATATCCTAAAGCTCTTTTTGACTTGGAGTCAATTGTGAAGGGGTTAGGTTTTCAAGCGGAGGATTTCAAGATATTTGGATTTGATTTGAGGGATCCTCTTATGGTTAGGTGAGTGTCGTATGAGTTTGATTCTAAATTTTTACCCATATTCTATCCTTTCTGTAACACCCCTCTATTAGAAAGAATCCTTATTTTTGGAAATAGTCAAATTTGGAAAGTTTGACCAAGTTAAGTTAAGTATGAGTTTTGGGTCAACTTTAAATGACCATAACTCCTAGCGCATGATGAGTTAGGTGTGCTACCAGATACCGTAGAAAATATCTTTGAATTATCTTTCCAACGCCACCGAGTTTGGCCATTTTCGAGTTTGTATGAGGGAGATATTCCAATTTGAAGTTGAATTGTCTAGATAAGGAAAGTCAAAAGCGGATTTTGGAAGGGTATTGTGGTCTTTTCACTACCCAATTATTTAATTTCATTTTTGATAATTAAGTTGGGGTCTAAACTGATTTGGTTCAGTTTACGCTTCATCAAAAAGAGTTAGGGTTTTGAGAGAAGAGAAAAGAAGAGGAGAAAAAGCAAGGATTCGTCGATTTCTTGAGGAATTGATTGCGGATTTCGCCAAGGATTAAATCCTACGAGGTATGTGAGTTCACATAGAGTTGGGTTTGTTCACCCACGCACCAAACATGTTTATATTTCAGTATGATTTTCGTCCTAAAAGATTGAGACTTTGATGTTCTTGAGTTGTATTCTTGAATTGCTTTCGTTCTTGAATTTTGGATGAGATTGAGGAGTTCTTGAGAGTTTAAGGTCGATTGTTAGAGTTGTTTTGAGTTAGATTCCTGTGTATATGTGCTGGGTATTTGAATCTAAAGAGAATTTGAGAAAAAGAATCAAATTTAGGCAAATTAGGGTTAGAAAATAAAGAAGGAAGTCGGGTGAATCTAGGTACCAGGATTGACGCGGACCTGTTCCTCAGGATTGACCAATTTTTCTCCGCGTCGCAGAGTGGTCACAAACCGTTCTACCTCAAAATTTATTTCACGATCAAATATTTAAATGCATCTCCGTGTCGCGGACTTGCTTCCAGACAGTGATTTCTTAATCGTTTCTCATGTTTAACTATCTAAAAACACTGCTAAACATCATGAGATCTTTCCTATCACAAATCCTAATCCTTGAATCCATAAATTCAAATTCAAGGAATGTTAAGAGCCAAGTCAAGAGAAGTTCATAAATCTTCCAAGAGTCTTTTACAAATGTTTTAACTTTATTTTAAGACTTAAGTTTTGAGTTGAGTAAAAATTGAAGTTTCATTTCTTCAAAAGAGTATATTGGGACTATGTATTCCCAAAGAGTAAAATGTTTTTACATTTAATCAAGAAAGGAAACTTTGATTTCCAAAAGAGCCTTTGAGCTAGTTTTTCAGTAAAGAGTAAATGCTTTCACAATTAAGCAAGAGAAGAAACTTTGATTTCCAAGAGAGCCTTTGAGCTAAGTTTTTGAGCAATTATCTCAAACCATAGAAAAAAGTTATGTTTTTAAACATAAGAGCTAGTACATTTTGGGAGTAGTATTGAGCACCAATATGGGGGAGAGTTCAGACAACTCTCAGCCCCCATAACCATGTAGCCATCATGGGTTGAAAAGAGTCATACTTTTTAGATGATTCCTTAGTGGTTTTTTTAGCATAGACTAGTGGATCCACTTAGTGAGTTAGGTTCTATGCCCTTGGCAAGGTATAGGACGGCCCTGGCAGCGTGAGGCAGAACGTTGTATCATCACATAGCTCTTAAGTGATGGTTGTCAGTTAGAGAAACTCCCACAGAAGTATTTTTGTATTCTTATATACATTGAGTTAATTGTAGTTTTATATACATCTAGAGTTCATTTGTATCTTTGCATACATACAGAGTTATTGTTGAATTTTTAAATACACAGTTGCTATTCATGTTTTAAAAGCTTTTCTTTATATCACATTTCTATTATTGCTTTATATTGAAATGAGTTAGTCGAGTTGAGTTGATCCAGGTATGTTCTTTCAGTTCCTTTCAAGCTTATGTCTTGTTTTAGAATTCTCCTGGCATGCTCCTACATTCAATGTATTGATGCCAGTTGGCCTGCATCTTATTATGATGCAGATACAGGTAACCAAGATCAACATCCAGCGCATCGTTGATTCTTGTTGAGCTTCAGAGTTTGTTGGTGAGCCTCCTTGCTTCTGGAGGATTCCCTTTTATTGCTTTCAGTATTTTAGTTCATTAGAATGTCGTGGGTTTTGTCCCGACATCCATCTCAGTTGTTTAGAGGCTTCATAGATAGTAGTTGATGTTAGTTCTTGAGTCTTTCCATTTTAGTTATGTTTGAGACTTGAGTTTCCACTTTGACCAGTGAATGTTTATTTTAATACATTCTAAGTTATCTATTGAGTAGTTCAGTTTACTTTTTAAAGAATTTTTATCATGAGTTAAGTTTTCCGCTAAGAGTTAAGTCAGGCCAAGGGTTTGCTTGGGGCCAACAATGGTTCTCGAGTGCCAACCACGTTCGGCGTGTAGGCTCGGGGCGTGACACTTTCTCTCTCACAGGATTTTTCCCCTTATTCCCTCTCCTCAAGTAACTTAAACATTTTCTTGTTGAAATCGAAATCATCCATTGTTCTAAGAAATCTCATAATTCATTCAAAAGATTTTCAACATTTTATACATGTTGTTTAAATCTAAGAAATCATTTTTCATATTGTATTCCTTTTTATTATTAGTGTGTTTTCATATTGTAATTTAATTATTTAATTTTCTTGGGTAATTATATTTTTTTGGATGATGAGATAGAGTTTTACTAATGCACAAGTGAATATGGATTTGAATTGGGTTTGGTGAACAAAAAATTGAAAAAATGAACATAGCAGACGAATAAAAAGAAGAAAGAGAGAGTCGGAGAAGAAAATTGCAAAAATTGTATTCATACCATAATTGTATTCATATTAATTTTTGTTGTCAATTGTTTTTCTTTTACTGCGCATTTGTATTTTTATTAAAAACATTGTATTTCTTTTTTAGTTTGTAGTCATTCCAATACGTATGTCAAATGGATTTGTATTTCTTAAGTATAGATGTATCCTATTTCTTTCAAGTCAATTTGTATTTTTTTAGAATATTGTATCCTTCAACAAATTGTATTATTTCCACTATATATGTTATTTTTTTCCAGAATCTTGTATCCCTATTTCTTTCATAGTCAATTTGTATTTTTTTTAAAATATTGTGTCCTTCCCCAACAGATTGTATTATTTCCATTATGTATGCTATTCTTTTTTCCAGAATCTTGTATCCTTTCATAAATCATATTCATATGTAATGATTAGATTATATTGGGATACGATCATTAATATTTTTGTAACACAAACAAAAGTAATATATATTTGGCAGTCATGTAATATTGATCACTGGATACATTTTTTAGTTTTCACTATGAAAGTAAAGTACCAATTTTAATTTGAATGACAAAGTGAGCACATAAATTACAAAAGTTATTGGTATACAATTATGATGAAAACATAACAAAAATGAAAGTTCCAGTTTTGGAGAACACCGATTATATCGAAGTTTGAGCTGGGAATTTTTCCTCCAAAGTTGTTTGTCAACGAAATTTTAATCGTTTGTTTCAAAAAAAAAATCTCAATCAGAAAAAGACGTAATTGAATCGAATTCACTTCAACATAGATTAAGTATTATCAATGGTATGTTAAAAATTGATTTTTGAAATTTTATGAACAAGGGGAATGGGTGCCCTGTCGTCTACTTTTAAAATTGTAACTGATGAGAATTTTAAGTGATATGTTCCTTTTTAAAAATATTTTCTTCCCTAATTTTCTCCTATAAAATAATTATATTCTTGTAAATCAAACAAAATAAGAAAAATACATAAATCAGATACATAACAAACTAAATTATTGATAATTTTAATAAATATGGAAAATGTGGCTAAGGGGTCCTATTAAATGCCAAAATATTGACATTTTGAAAATTTTCCCCATTTAAGAGAATTTTACACTAAGAGATAATTATATCATATCTCTATTATTTCTCAAATTACAAAAATTCCTTAAATTTTGGTATTCAAATACATCATAAAATGTTCCTATAGATTGCGTTCTAATTTCGGATACATCGATCAATGTCCCAATACATCGCGTCTCGATTTTGAATACATCACTCAACATTCTGATACATCGCTTACGTCTCGATACATCGTGTATAGTGATGTATCTGACCGATACATCATGTAACGTGATGTATCACGTCCCGATACATCTCGTATAATGATGTATTGTCACGACACAAGCCTACACCCTAGACGTGGACGACACTCGAGAACCATTGTATATCCCCAAGCGAACCCTCATCCTGGCTGGCTACAAGCGGAAGACTAACTCAAGCATACAAAAACTTAAAACTGAAATAAATTCAATAAACTCAAATACTCAACCTTTTTAAAAGTATACTTAAAATAAAAGTAAATACAAAAACTCCTCAACTCTGTCTATCTATGAAGCATCTACTATTACAGAAGGATATCGGGACAAGACCCACAACATCTCAAAACTACTAACTGTAAGATAAGGTGAAGTCCTCTGGAATATAAGATGGCTCACCAAAGATGTCTGGAATATCACATGACCTCAACGAAATGCCTGTTGATGATCTTGAATACCTGTATCTGCAATATGAAACAATGCAGGCCAAATGAATCAGTACATGGAATGTACGAGCATGTAAGGGGAATTCTAAAGCATAAACATAAGCTTTAACTGATGGAAAAGAAACATACTTAACTCTTCTCAACTCACTCAACTCAACTCAAAGAAACATAGTTCAACTCAACTAAGAGAAAATAGGGCTCAACTCAATAACAAGATAATCAACTCAGTGAAACATAGTTCAACTCAACTCAGAGAAAATAGGGCTCAACTCAATAACAAGATAATCAACTCAGTGAAACATAGTTCAACTCAACTCAGAGAAAATAGGGCTCAACTCAATAACATTTGAATGTACGAGTATGTAATATAGCCGAAGTGAAATAACTGAATGAAAGGACTGCAATAAATATAACATAAACTCAATTGAATGTAAAGAATTAAATAAATGAAATCATTTAAAATTTACAAAAATACTTACTCATCTCTGAAACTCAACATAATAAGTGATATATAAAAATACACTTTAACTCTATTGAGAGATTCTCTAACCGACAACCATTATTATGAGCTACGTGATGCTACAATGTCTTGTCCATGCTGCCAGGCCTATCATATATTGTGCTGGAATATAGAAACTTTCAACTAAGTGGATCCACTAAGCTCTGCCTGAAGGCACTAAGGATTCATCTAAAAAGTATGATCCTGTACCCATGTTGGCAAGACATGGTTTATGGGGGCAGTGAGTTGTCTGAACTCTCCCCCATATCGATGCTCAATACTACTCCTAATAATATATACTCTTGATCAAATGTATAAAAACACTCTTTCTCTGGTTTGAGATAATTGCTCAAACTATCCTCTTAAAAGAGGTAACTAATCTGAAATATCTCTAAAGCTCATCACTCATTTAGAAAACAAGGTTTCTCTTTGCTCAATGTAAAAATACATTCTGGGTTGTGATAATTACTCAAAAGGGACCTCTTTAAGAGGTAACTGCTCTGTACAATCTTTTTGAAAACTTTTTTAACTTTTCTAAAAAAAATATTCTCTTTCTTCATGTAAAAATGAAACATTTGGGAAATACTTAGTTCCATTATACTCTTGCTTAAATCCTTGTTAAGCTCTTTCTCAAACTCCTTTTTACTTTCAAAAAACTCAGTTTAAATAATTTTGTTTTGTATAAAATATGCCCAATAAGAACTCAATGAATACTCAAAATTAGGGTTCATGCTGAAAAATAGACATGAACAATCAAATCAATAATCACAATACAAATGTACGATAATTCAATGATTAGAAATAGGAATTCAATAATCAACAACTCAAGAACTCAGAACTCAATATCAACTCATCTCAAGAATACTCAAATCTAAGGATAGAACCCTAGATTACTCTTTTACAGATTTGAAAATGTAGGGCATGAGGACAAACTACTACAACACTATGATTGCCTTACATACGTGGAAGAACGAAGTTCTGGGCGAAGTCCACGAAACTCGAAGAACGCTTGAAACCCTATCTTTTCTCCTCTTAGAACCTTGCTCTAATGGCTTGAAGTGTTAATGAACGTAAAAGAACTGGTTAACACTTTCTAAGCCCTTAACTATGTGTAAAACTTCGTGGTTTAGACTTAGAATAGGGGTTAAAACAATGTATTTTAAGTATCAAACACATAGGAAAAAGGCCAAAACGACCCCAACTTAAAAAACCGATGGAGTGCCCTTCAAAAAAGGCTTCACGGACCGCTTAAGGCTCCACGATACCTGAAACACTTCATGGGCCGTATAGCCATCCGTGAACCTTTGCCTGTCTAACAAGGTCTTACTAAAATAGGCATGTCTTTTTACTTCAAACTCAAAATGAGGCAAACTTGGTGTGGTTGGAAGAGGACTCAAAGACCTTTAATTTGATAGGTCATGTGGCACCAAATTCATTTTGTGATGAGCGATATGGTCATTTGAAGTTGACCCAAGTAAAATCTCATATTGAAACTCAATCGGTAGGAAAGCTTTCAACTCAACTTTGTGTTAGGGGATTTTAGTGACTTCAATTCATATCCAAAATAATTTCCACATTTAAAGAATTGAACTTAACTTAAAAGCTGACGGAGTCACTTATATGGAAGGTTGGATGGTCCGTACAAGGCCTCACTGGTCGTATAGGGAAACGTGCAGAAGACCCCAAGTCTGGTAGCCTTTCACAGCCGGACTTCCCTCCCTATACGACTTGTACACTTGTAAACAGACCGTCTAGGGGTCCGCACAAGTGAGGCCAAATTCAGGTGGCCTTAAACGGCAGCCAATGTGCCTAAACGGACAATGGTTTTCACGACCTGAACCTACACCCTGGATGTGGCCGGCACTTGAGAACCATTTTTGGTCCCCAAGCGAATCCTCATCCTGGTTGACTACAAGCGGTAGACTAACTCAAGCATACAAAGCTAAAAACTGAATAAAATTCATAATAAACTGAAATACAAAGCTTTAACTCAAATGAAAAACTCTGAATAATATAATATACTCAACTCACCATAAAATAAGCAACTTAAGTCTTTAAAACATTTAACAAAATAAATGAACAAACTTCTGAAACTCTACTGTCTATCTATGAAGCCTCTAACTGACAAAGATGGAAGTCAGGACAAGACCCACGACATCCTGAAAAAGACTGAAAAGTAGATGAAATCTTCTGGAAGCAAAGAGGCTCACCATATTTAACTCGAACTCCATGTGGTATAAACGAAGCTCTTATTGATGACCCTGAATACCTGTATCTACATCATGAAAAGATGCAGGCCAAATGACTCAGTATGTGGAATGTACGAGTATGTAAGGGGAATTCTAAAACATAACATAAGCTTGAACTTGATAAAAAGAAACATACTAACCTCTTTTAGAACTTACTCAACTCAAGGAATACTCAAGGATACTCAAACTACTCAAACTTACTCAACTCAGAAGTACTCAAGGATAAGATACTCAACTCAGTAATAAGGTTCTCAACTCAGTGAAACTCAACAATAAGGTACTCGACACAATGAAGCACATATCAACTTAAGATACTCAACTCGAAATACTCAACTCAGGATACTCAAGGATAAAGCAATAGTAAAGATGCAATATATATGGAAAGCTGTAAAACTGTAGATAACAACTCAATGTATTGAAAAATACAATAATACTCAGTGTGTATATAAAAATACAATATAACTATGTGATAGTTTCTCTAATCGACAACCATCACTATGAGCCTAAGTGATGATATAACGTCTTGCCCACGCTGCCAGAACTGTCCTATACTTTGCCGTCATATAGAACACCTTAACTAAGTGGATCCACTAGTCTATGCTAAAAAGCACTAAGGAGTCATCTAAAAAGTATGATACTTTCTACCCATGATGGATACATGGTTTATGGAGACTTGAGTTATTATGAACTCGCATCCCCATATCGGTGCTCAATACTACTTCCAAAAATATACTCAGCTCATATGGTTAAAAACATAACTCTTTCTCTGGTTTGAGATAGTTGCTCAAACTACCCACTTAAAAGAGGTAACTGCTCTTGAAAACTCTTTCTAAAAAACATATTAAAATCATATTTTTATATGATCACTGATGACTCGGGAAGTCATACTGCATAAACATTGATGGTATATCTAGATACCATACTGCTTGAACATTGATGACATACTCGATTGTCATACCAATCATGTTTTAGAAACTCTTTCTCAAAACTCATCCTTTTCTTAAAAGAGATAGTACTCAAACTGCTCAAAACTCTTTTGGAAATTTCAGTTTCCTCTCATCTTAAATGTAAAAACATTTACTCTTGGGAACTTTCCCATATATCATTTTAAAGAAAATGAACTCAACTCTACTCTTTCTCAACTCAGTGTTCAAGTCTTTAAAACAAGTTTTAAAACAATTTGTAAAAAGACTTCTTAAAATAGGTTCATGCCGAATTATGGACTTGAACGACTCAATTCAAGGTTTTCAATAACCATGCATAGAACTCAATACTTGGAACTCAACAACTCCAGAACTCAAGAAGTCAATGATACTACTCATCTCAAGAATGCTCCACTCATAGGGTTCATGCGGAATTATGGGCATGAACTACTCAACTTAAGGACTCAAAAGATACTCACCATCTCCAAATTGGTCGACTTATAAAGTTCATGCGAAATTATGGGCATGAACTACTCAACTCAAGGACTTCATGGGTAACATGTAATAGTCCCATGATTAGGAATGTAATCTAAAAAAAGGGGATTAGGAACTCAATACTCAAGACTTAGAACTTGAAGATACTACTCCTCTCAAATGTACTCAACTGATGGAGTTCATGCGGAAGTTATGGACATGAACGACACGACTCAAAGGTCAAAATATCAATAAGGAACTTATGTATACGACTCTTCTCATTCTCATTCTTACTTACTCAAAACTTAACTCAAATCGACGGTGGATCTCAATGGATTCACAATTGAACTCAAAGGCTTCCTTGAACTCTACTCTTAACTCTCTCTCTTGAATGTGAATTATGAATTCAAGAGTTATGGTTCATGATATGAAAGATCTCATGATGACAAAGTAAACTCATGAATACATTCTCCTTATCCTCATACTCACTTGCTCGAGTCTTGAAATAAGTTACTAGAAGTTGTAGAAGACTCCACAAAAGGACTCAAAGGGACTTTCTTAGAATGTTCGAAAGAATTATCAAAAACTTAACTCTTAACTCTACCTTGAATTTGATTTATGAATTCAAGGCTGTGATTTGTGATAGGAGAGATCTCAGAATGTTTAGGAGTGTTTTTAGATAGTTAAACATGAGAAACGATCAAGAAATCACTGTATGGAAGCAAGTTCGCGACGCGGAGATGCATTTTAATATCTGGTCGCGAAATAACTTTTGAGGTAGAGGGGTCCATGACCTCTCCACGACGTGAAGAAAATTTTTATGAAATGGGGAGGCAGGTCCGCGACGCGGAATGGGTTGCCAGATTCACCCGACTTTTTCCTTTTTCATTTTCTAACCCCAATTCGCCTAAATTTGATTCTTTTGCTTAACTTCTCTTTAGATTCAAGGGAAAAAGGACAAATATGTCCCTAAATTATCGTAAATGGTAAGCATATACCCTTCGTCATTCTTTTGGGACATTGGTGCCCCTGTCATCCAAAAACTAGAGCATATATGCCCTTCACTCTAACGGAAGACTAAATAGGGACACGTGGCACAATCTTATCCGTCGATCAAATATTTAATAAATGTCGGTCGATGGATAAGATTATGACACGTGTATGTCTGTTAGTATAAAGGGTATATATGCTCTAGTTTTTGGATGGCAGGGGCACCAATGTCCCAAAAGTATGACGGAGGGTATCTGCATACCATTTATGATAGTTCAGGGGGTATATTTGTCCTTTTTCCCTAGATTCAAATATCTAGCACATATACACTAGAATCTAACTCAAAACAACTCTATAAATTGACACAATAATCTCAAGAACTCCTCAATCCCAACCCAATTAAAGAACGAAAGTAAATTCAAGAACACATATCAAGAACATCAAACCTTCAACTTTCTAGAACGAATTTAACGCTGAAATTAACATGATTGGAGTGTGGGTGAACAAACCCAACACTATGGAAGCTTACATACCCGAAAAGAACCATCTTCTTGAAGAACTTGAAGGAAAATCTTGGAAGAAGAACCCTAGCCTTAGCGTTTCTTGAATTCCTTGAGCGTAGAATTTTTGGAGTGGATGAGAGCGAGGGTTTGATTGATGAAAACTGATTTTCTATACGTTTAGGAAAATTTAGATGACCTCCTAAGGGTTTTTCGGACTAAAATACCCCTAAATAAATAAATAAAACGAGCTGGGAGTCGGAAAATTTTTTCACCAGGTAGTGAGGTTCGTATTGGCTCCGTAACGCGGAGCTGCTTCCAGGTTTGGGCGTCGTTAGTAAATCAGTCATAACTTTTTACTCAGAGCTTTGAATTTAGCAAACTCGGTGGCGTTGGAAAGAGGACTCAAAGATCTTTAATTATCTATCTTGTAGATCACCCAACTCATCTTGTACTAGGAGTTATGGTCGTTTGAAGTTGACCCAAATCTCATAACTTAAGCATACCTTGCAAAATTTCAGATTTTGCTAGCTATTTCCAATTTAGTTATTTTTGGAACTCAAGGTGCTACATCTAGTGACCTTAACACTTAGGAAAAATGTAAATTCCTCGGTGCAATCCTACTCACATGAAGGATGCTTCGAGTCTTAGGTCAAAAATTTTCTGGGGTGTTACAATGGTGCTCTAAATGGACCGTTTAGGGTATTTAAAGGGTCTTTAGCCCGTTTAGGCTTGTGAACTTGCCCGTTAACTCACTATAGCTTTTCTCGAAGTTCGAGGTGTTACACGAATGATTCAAATTTTAAGAGTAGAGTTGCGAGGTGTTATCGAATGATTCGGGTCTTAGCTTAGAAAATTTTGGGGTGTTACCTGTTTCTTAAATCCTACAAGGAATTCGTAAATAGCAAAGCAAGAGATATATGTCTAAGATCATAAATGAATCCAATAATTTTTTATTGATAAATAGTACCAAGATGGTACCGCAAGAAGTACAATGCTCTGAGCTTTTATTACATTGTATACATGATTCTAACAAATCAAGCAAGGCTTTCATATTTATAAAAATTCATTTCATACAATAGCACAAATTTGAATACATTTGAAAGCATAAAGTGTCTCCTTTTTCTTTTCGAAGCATGATTCAGGAGAGCTCCGATTGACTGTGAAACAAAACATTATTATTCCCAACATTGAAAACTCAAAGATTAAAGTACACTTCAAAGAGCCTTTTTTGAGCAAATTTTCATCTGATCACATTTTCTCATGAAAGATTTAGTCGCTTGAACTGGTAATCAATTTTGTGGATGAGCCATAATTGAGACAAAAGCTCTTTCCTTGAAGAAAACCGAAGAGGTTCAAAGGCAAGTATCAGTGATACTTGTATATACAATGTCTTTTTTTTTTTTACTGTGAACCCCCTGGAACCCACGTGGGTCCACCCCTGAGTCTCCATACCAACTCAGCAAAGCATTGATGCTTTACAGTGTCTTTTGAGATTTGTGCACGACTACTTAAGTCGATGAGAAGAACCATTCGGGGATGGTGGAAAAACATGTTCCATGAACTGCCAACCTACCAATAAGCAAACTCAAAAGACTGCTTTTGTAACAATCTACAGAGTAATAACAAAATAAGATAAGTAATTCCTTCATAACAATTATAAACAAATCAGAATATATTTACACTAATCAATAAAAAAACTAGCAACTTAATAAGCGGGAAAATGATTTATAAGAATCGATAATTCTCCATGAAGTAGTAGATGCTTGTCAAGTTTCAAAATTATTTCTTACTAGGTTCACAATGTTTGATGCTATAAAGAATTACTTGAGCGATGTAAAAACCTACAATAAACATAATAATTGTAATTTACTCTGGAAAGAAAATTATTTGGTTATGAAAATATTTGGTTAGAATCCAAGTATGATTCGACTACCTCATTGATGTTCTTTTTTTAAAAAAAGTAAATTGTTGATTTTTTTTAAAAATAATTATAGCTATATTGTTAAGGTAAGTTACTATATATGATTAAATCTCATTAAAACTAAAGGTGTAGAAAATTTTGTACATTAACGGCGCATAAAATTTAAACTTTTCTGTCTTAAACTATAGCTATGTTCCATAAATATGTCTGCAATTTCTTTGTTCCATAATTTTCCCTTTAATAAGAATCCGTGAAGAAATGATAGAGGTGTAGCTAAGAATTTTATGAAGGGTGCCAAACTATAAATATTTTTTTTAAAAGAATGCACCAGTGAAATTTAAAATCGAACTACACTATGTTAAAAATTGACATTTTTTTAATGAATTAATGCACCAAATTTTTAAAAATAAAAATGCATAATGTATAAATCTGATGAGTTCATATTAAATTTAATATGATGTGGATGACTGGAGAAAAAAAGAGAGGAGAGAGTTCAATCTTGAAAGAAATCATTTTTAAGTTTAAGTTTTTGTTAACCTGTAAGAACAGAGAACAAAATCAGACTATTTTTTTTAAATTTCCTTGTGTAGCAGTTTTACTCTTAATTTTGGCAGAGTTATAGAATTGTTTTTAATTTTTATTTTAAAGTTTTAACGAAAAATATAAATAAATATAAAAATAAAAAAGTCAAAGACACATTTGTTTGGAATACAATTGGTTATTGATATATTTCTTTATTTCTTATAGATAATACATTGTACATCACTAGTTAAGGATTATTTTAATAAATAACAATTCAGAAATATCAGAACTATTATTATTAATTAATAGATATAAAAAGTAATTTATTATTATTATTATTATTATTATTATTTTTAAGGGGTTGAGGTTGGTGTGTGTTACTTTTAAAATAATAAAGAACTGAAGTCAGCGGGATTCAAACTTACATACACGAACATCTAGGCACTTCAAAGACGGTTTCACACCACTAAGCTACCTCTTCAAGTTGATCCAAAAGTATCCAAACTTTATAATATAACTATATCAAACAACATTTCATCTATATATACACTATAATTGTAAAATCTCGCAATTTGAAATAACTAGAAAGAAGCTAATAATTGAAAATAGTCATTTTTGGAAAGAATAAAAATCTGGATATTTGTTAAAGTTAGGAAAATTTGAGTTTTGGTCACCTTCAAACGGTCATAACTCCTAGCTCAGGATGAGTTAGGTGTACTTCCAGACATGGTTGGAAAGCTCTTGGAATGATCTTTCCAACGCTGCCGAGTTTGCGCGATTCCAAGTTTGTATGAGTAAGTTATGCCCTTGGAAGTTGGGCTATTGGATTAAGGAAAGTCTAATCCGAATTTTGGAAGGGTAATTTAGTCTTTTCCTTACCTAATTATTCTAATTCGTTTTTAGGAGTTTAATTGGGGTAAAGTCAGAGTTTATTCAGTTTTAGAAAAGTGAATTTCACGCTAGGACTTGGCGAAAGGAGAAGAGGAAGCAAGATTTGTCAAGATCGTCGAATTTAGCTTGTGGATTTCGTCGGGGGTGATCCCTACAAGGTATGTGAGATCACATAGCATTGGGTTAGTTCACCAATGCGCCAATCATGATTCAATTCAGCGAAATATGTGTGATTTGAAAGTAAATCCTTCGAGTTCTTGATGAAATTCGTTTGAATTCTTGTAGGTTGTTTTGTTGAAGTTTCTTGCGATTTGATTCATGTTTCCGGGTGTAATTTCAGTTTGAATCTATCATATATTGAGGGTATAAATGATCCTAAGTGTTTGGGGAAAGAACCATTGAAATTTAAAGGGTTTAGAGTTGAAAAACGGAGAAGAAAAGTTGTCAAACACATGGGGAAGGGGGTGGGGCGTTGTGCCAGCCAATGCTCCCCAAAGCAGTCCCTCAATGTGGGGCTCTGGGGTGACGCGCCAGCCATAGCGCCCCAATTTGTTCTCTGAATATTGAGGGATGGCACCCCACGCCTCTCAGAGCGCCAGAGACGCCAATTCTTCCCATTCTTCCCCCATCTTTTCATACTTGTTCCTTAACAATGTACCTATGTTTTCTAGTTGATTCCAACACTCTAAGGTACATCTAAAAATCATGAAATCATCCATTAACATGAGATCATGAACCTTGAATCCATAATCCAATTCAAGGAAAGTTAGGATCAAAGTCAAGAGAAGTTAAGAGTCAAGTTTAGAAGTTAAGAAGCAAGTCAAGTAAAGTTTTTAAAGTTTACAAAAGTCTTTAACAAACGTTTTAACTTTGTTTTAAGACTTAAGTTTTAAGTTAAGCAAAGAATAAAGAGTTGAGTTCATTTCTCAAAAAGCTATAAGGGAACTAAGTATTCCCCAAAGAGTTTATAAATGTTTTAACATTTGAGCAAGAAAAGGGAACAACGATTCCAAGAGAGCTTTTAAGCTAAGTTTTGAGTAATTATCTCAAACCAAAGAAAGAAGTTTGTTTTTAAAACATATGAGCTAAGTATATTTTTGGGAGTAGTATTGAGCACCGATATGGGGATGCGAGTTCATATT
>JAJOOR010011712.1:0-24329 GCA_036250505.1 Solanum acaule | reverse complement strand
CCCCCCCCCCCCCCCCCCCCCCCCCCCCCCCCCCCCCCCCCCCCCCCCCCCCCCCCCCCCCCCCCCCCCCCCCCCCCCCCAACTTGAAATTTTGAATTTCTTCGTTCTATTAGGATTTGCCTCTGTATGATTGAGAGTAAGAAGAAACATAAGCGTAATTTATGGGATTTAATTAATTTTCAAATTTTATTTCCTTTTTAGCGCAACAAAAAGATTTTTCTTGTATTAGAATTAATGTATCCGGATGGTGAATTAATGTATTCGGATGGTGACTTATATATCCGGAAGGTACAAATTTTAAGGGATTATTGTAATTAGAAAAAAAGTAGTGATATGATGTAATTTACTCTTTACACTATGTGATTTATGTAAGTTATACAAAATTAAATGGATACAATGGGTCAAACGAATATGAAAATAATAATAATATATGAATAAAAATTAAAGATTATAAATTTGAGGACACAAAATAGAGGACCATCTTAAAACAGGACATTTGTGTGAATGAGCCCAAATGCAATGCGATCCGACACATTCTTTATTGGAAAAATTATGTAAAATGACAAAGATCTAGAGTATATTATGTAATATAGCAATAGTTTTGATTATTTTTAATATGTGGCTACAGTTTTGCAAAATTTTGCTATTCGGTTATCTAATTGTATAAATCCAGAATTTGTATAATTCGATCCTGATTGTATAAATTCAGAATTTGTATAATTCAATTCCGGATTGTATAAAAACAGATTTTTTATATGTTTATCCTAACTATTTGTATATGATATATGATAAATCCATAATAAAATGTCCTGTTTGTATATTGGCAAACGAAATGTACAAACGTAGATCAGAAAAATTCCTAGATGTATAAATATAAAATTTGTATATAGTTACTCGGTTTGTATATTCGCAAGCGAAATATGCAAATCGCAGCCTCCATTTGTATAGACTTACCATGTTTGTATATTAACAAGTGAAATATACAAACCGCAGCCTCCATAGCAAACAAAACTATAGCTATGAAACGCAATTACGAAACTATAGCTATAGAACCTTATTATGTCTATTATCTCTTTTTTATTCACTAGACCTAACTAAATAGTACTTTTCTGGCAGGAGGGTACTGTCATTTGATACCCCTTAGCATAAGGTTATCCATCGTCGGGTGCAATTTTGTCAAAGGATGGGGGTTTGGAGGCGTTGGATGGAGAAGAGATAATGAATTTGGACTATCATGAGTAATTTGTGATTTGCATCCTTAATGTATGTAGTTTTTGTGATTTACAACTTATCCTATTATTTTAATGATTTGTACTGGAATCTCCTTTAGTTCTTTGCAAAATCATAAAAAAAATCACCTTATTTTCATTAAGAAAAAACATTTTGTGTATTTTTAATAAACTTGTTTATCTAGAGAACAAAAAATTTCAAAATATTCTAACTGAGAAATTGAAAAAATATTTTCCTCTAAACCAAACACACCTTATGTCACTCTCCGAGCCTACACCCTGAGCGGGACTGGCACTCGAGAACCATTGCTGGCCCCAAGCGAACCCTTGGCCTGACTTACTTACTCAGCGGGAGACTTAGACATAAGAAAAAGAATCCAAATACAAGATAACTCAACATGTCTCAAAACTCAAGTCTTAATGTTTTAAGAAAATAAACATTTAACTTAGCCAAAGTGGCAACTCAAATCTGATCATAAGCCAATAACAAGAAGGACTTAAATAGGCTAAACGAAGAAAACTGGTGAAAAACGACGATCTGGGCGCATCCCGGGTGCACTGCGCCAGCCCCCACTTTCTAGGGCTCCTTTTGGGCGCACTGGATGCGCGCCGCCCCAGCCTCTCTGGCGCTATGGGGGCGCGACGTGCCTGGCCCTCCCCAAGTGTGTCTGATGAATTTTTTATCTCATTTTCTGATCCTAAATTATTTTAATCCAATGCTTTTACTCAAATTCACTTTAGATTCATGTATCCAAATCATATACACAAAATCTAACCCAAACAACTCAAGGAAACAACACTTTAACATCAAGAAACTCCTTAATCCAACTCATATTCAAGAACGAAATCAATTCAAGAACAACTATCAATAATATCAAATTCTCAATCTTTTTAGGACGAAAATACGCTGAATTGAACATGCTTGGCGCGTGGGTGAAATAACCCAACGCTATGTGATCTCACATACCTTGTAGGGATCACCCTCGACGAAATCCACAAGCTAAACTCGATGATCTTGACGAATCTTGCTTCTCTTCTCCTTTCTCCTCTTTTTTTCTCTTTTCTCCAACCCTAGCGTATTTTGGTAAAAACGTAAACTGATCTAATTCTTATTAGACCCTAACTTAATTACCAAAAACGAAATAAAATAATTGGGCAAGGAAAAGACCACACTACCGTTTTAAAAATCCGGATTGGACTTTCCTTATTCCAACAACCCAACTTCCAAATGACATAACTCACTCATACGAACTCGAAATTACACAAACTCAGCGGCGTTGGAGAGATAATTCCAAGAGATTTCCTACCATATCTGGAAGTACCTCTAACTCATCTTGAACTAGAAGTTATGGCTGTTTGAAGTTTACCAAAAACTCACCCTTCCTAACTTAACAAAATTTCTAGATTTTTATTCTTTCCAAAAAATGACTATTTCCAATTATTAGCTTCTTCCTAGTTATTTCTATTTGCGAGATGTTACAATATCTCCCCCTTGGGAACATTCGTTTTCGAATGAGATTACTCTTACTAGGCTAAGGGTGTAACATGCAGCATTCAATTCAAGCACCCATAAGCAAATGCAAAACAACATGCCAACTTATAAATAAGTACAAAGAAAGGATTAGTACCTTAATTTGGAACTTCTCCGGATTCAAAGAGAAGTGGATATCTCTTCTTCATATCCTCCTCAGCTTCCCAAGTAGCTTCCTCAACAAATTGATTCCTCCAAAGGACTTTGACTGATGCTACCTCTTTTGTCCTCAACTTGCGAACTTGACGATCTAGAATCTGAACAGGAATCTCCTCGTAAGATAGGCTATCCTTGATCCCAATATCTTCAGTGGGTATGATCAATGAAGGATCGCTCATGCACTTCTTCAACATAGAGATGTGAAACACCGGATGAACCGCAACTAACTCTTGTGGTAGCTCTAACTCATAAGCTACATTACCTACCCTTCTCGATATTCTGTAAGGGCCAACATACCAGGAACTAAGCTTCCCCTTCCTACCAAATCTCATAACACCTTTCTTGGGTGAAACTTTAAGATATACCCAATCATCTACTTAAAACTCTAACTCCCTTCTCCTAACATCAGTGTAGGATTTCTGACGACTCTACGCTGTTTTCAACCTCTCTTGAATCACTTTCACCTTCTCCATAGCTTGATGAACTAAATTTGGTCCTATCAACCCTGCTTCACCAACTTCAAACCATCCAATAGGAGATCTGCATCTTCTCCCATAAAGAGCTTCATAAAGAGCCATTTGGATGCTCGAATGGTAACTATTATTGTAAGCAAACTCAATGAGAGGTTGGTGATCATCCCAATTCCCTTTGAAATCAATCACACAATCCCTCAACATATCTTCGAAGGTCTGAATAGTGCGCTCTGCTTGCCCATCTGTCTGAGGATGAAAGACAGTACTTAAGTTCACCTTTGAACCCAAGCCTTTTTGGAATGACTTCTAAAATTGTGTAGTAAATTGCGCACCGCTGTCTGAAATAATGGAGACCGGAACCCCATGAAGTCTTACCACCTCTTGAAGACACAACTTGGCAAAATCCTCTGTTGTATGGGTAGTCTTTACCGGTAAAACGTGGGCTGATTTTGTCATTCTGTCGACAATCACCCAAATTGAACCATGATACCTACGAGACCTTGGTAAACCCGTGATGAAGTTCATATTAATCATCTCCCACTTCCATTCCGGAGGTTCTATATTCTGAGCCAAACCACCGGGCCTTTGGTGCTCTATTTTAACTTGTTGGCAATTTGGGGACTTAGCAAATTCTGCAATGCCCTTCTTCATACTATTTGATGAGTCCACAAATTGGACTCATTTAGGGCTATGCTTTGATAGAATTAGTGTCCTTAAATTCTTATTTTGTCTCAATAGCTGATGAAAACCCTTAAGTTTCAGGAATTTAGAGTTTGAGGGAAAGCATGGACACTACTTAGCAAAAAGGAACAAAACAGCTGAAAGAACGAAGAAATGAAGATCTGAGGATCGCCAAACCCGTTGGGTGAGTTGCCAAAAGGTCTTATCCTCGCCTTTTATTCCAGTATGCTGAACCTTGAAGGAAAAAATCAAATCAGCGGTGAAAAGAAGCAGTCGGCGTATCGCCAAAAAGTTTCGCAAAGCTGTACTATGTCGCTCAATGATCCAAAACACAACGATGCTGAAGGCAAACGAAAGACGGCGTTGAACTAGACCAAAAGGCAGATCGCCGAGTTGATCAGCGATCCCGACTAACTTCTTTGAGTGATCCCTCGCAAAACACTTTCTGAAAACTATAAATACTAGTTCAGTTTTTATTCTTAATAGTGAGTTTTAGTTGTATTAATAATCTCTCTAAGTTTGGAGAGGGTTTTGAAGAACTTGAAGATTCAAAGGGTTTTAACTCCAAGAATTTGGACTTGGGTCATGCGGATTCTTCACTTTTGACTTGTTTTAAGACTTAAATCTTCATACTCATTTGAATGCAAACTCATTTTGGTATAAATTTCTATCTCTTTTACATGTCTAGCTAATACCCCAATTCTTGGGGTGTGATTTTGTGAATATGAGTTAGATTATCTGTTGGGTCTTGCTTGTTGATGGTTTATTTATTGTGTAAATGTGATTTTGTTTAGTAGTTGTGGTGGAACTTAATGAAGTTGTAGTTGCAAATACGATTTCACCTTTGTATTTTTGATTTGCTCGAGAGAGAGGTCGTAAAACTAAGACTACTAAATTGATGGCAGGTGGGAGTGGGTCGACATAAGGTTCAGCTCGAGAGAGTGAACCCTAGTCCTTCTTCCACACACTCAGCTCGAGAGAGTGAGTGGTCTAAGACAGATGCTAATCTTCATGCGGCAAGTGGGTGTCCGAGAGGAACCCATTTGATTTGGGGTAAGTTGCTCGAGAGATAATTTACCCCACTATAGTCTAGCCTAGTCACAAATATTCAACGGATTTATTATGAAAAACATGTACCTAATAGTTTAATCTATCCTGTATTCCTAACACATCCCAAGAACTCTCCTCGCTTGATTAGTACTCTTTGCATTTTTGCTGAATTGTTACAAACTCTCATTCTTAATTAACACTTTTGTGTCACCCCTTAGATTTAACATGTTTATACTCGATAATGTTTTTATCTATGACTAATTAGAACTAAATTTTATTTTTTTATTAATTCTCAAAACCACTCCCTTGGGACTCGACCCCAACCCTTGGTTGAGTTACTTTAGTATTGTACGATCGTAGACACTTGCATTGGACATTGTGTTATTTGAGAATTCTTAGTTTAGTAAAAAAATTTGTTCTTCATAGTCGTAGTTCACTTACTTAACTTTTAGTTTTGTTTCTATTGTTTTTGTTGAAAACAGAAATCATGAGTGTTAATGGCAGTAACGGTAGCCATGTGGCCACCAAGACGACATCGAAAATCTCAACGATGTCCAAGACCCTAACATTAATGACCCCCATCTCAGGGGAGGTATTGGGGCCATCTGTTTACCTCCAGCCGAAGAAAATGCAGTATTCCACATAACGAGTACTATGTTGCAACTCTTGTAACAAAAGAAACTTTTCAGAGGATTGGCTCATGAGTATCCTCACGAGCATCTTCGAAACTTCGTGGATGTGCGCACACCATTCTCTTTCAAAAACATCTCTCAGGAGTTAGTTCAGTTAAGACTATTCCCTTTCTCATTGATGGGAGAGGCGTGCAAGTGGCTGGCAGAGTTGCCTCGCGAATCCATCACTTTTTGGGAGGAATTGGTAATCGCATTTAATGTGCAAATCTTTCCCTCCTTCGAAGATGATGACTCTTCGGGATAGTATCCAAAGCCTTAAGCATTTGAAGGGCGAGCTAATCCATGAGACTTGGTTGTGATTTTAAAAGTTGGTGCTACAATGCCCGACTTATGGTCTGCCCGACAATGTCTTGCTACAATACTTTTATCGAAGCCTGGATTCGATAAACAAAGGTGTCGTTGATCAGCTTTCACTTGGAGGCCTGATGCAGCAACCGTATGCAGTGGAAGCCCAACTCTTAGATGGCATGACAACCATCAATAGGGCATGGTACACCCGTGAAGACTAAGTCTCCCTTCTCACATTCAAGCTATCCAAGGGGCAGATGGACAAAGATAATGAGAGAGACCAAAACATGGCCAAGATTATGACATAGCTTGACATTTTATCTAAAAATATCATGGGGGCTGGTTCCCGTGGTGTCAACGCTGTGGGGGTCGTGTGTGCAAATCCTGAGGAGGCATAATTTGAAGCATTGTATAATGAGGATGTGAACTTACTAGCCAACCAAGGTGGTGGTTATCGTTCAAACTACCCAAGACAGTGTGGTAACCAAGGTTGGGCTAGAGATGAAGGTTGGAAGGATTGTCGACTGGAGAAACCGAAATCCTAATTGGAAGGATGGGGAGAAGGACATATATGTACCTCCCCACTAGCGCCAAAAGCCAAAGGATTCGGAGGGTGAAAGGTCTGAGGATATGCTTTCTCGCATCCTCAATAAAGTTTAAGGGTCAGATAAGATCTTGAAAGAGATGAAAGAGGATGTGTTGACCCTTAGCCAAACCGTTATCTCCCATTCAGTATCAATCAACCAGCTGGAGACCCAAATGGGTCAGATGTCATCTCACCTAAATCCGAGACAGAAAAGGGGTTTGCCTACTGACATTATGGTTAACCCCAAAAATGAGGTTTGAAGGTGGACTTGTGTCGTGCCGCGACGTTAACTAAGGCGATATTTGGGAGGGAACCCAAAACCTTTTTTGCTTTTATTTATGTTCTGGTAAAATAATGGTGTGTTGTTTGTATATGTTGAAGTGTAGAAGGTGTTCAAAAAGTACAGGGTGGTGAGCAACAAATCCAGTCGGTGAATCGCCGAGGAGGTCGGCAAGTCCGACCCAATCCGTCGTTTGACTCAAGACATAGTCATATCGGAGTCTGTAAACCTCGGCGAGGCCAAGAAATTATTGGCGAGTCGCCTACCGTGTCAGCGACCCCGACGTGGACCGCCGTTTGGACATCACATTAACTGGAGGTCCTGTAAAACTCATCGAGGTAAATTACTACTCAGAAAAACGCCGAGTAGTTCGGCGAACATGACTAATATTGCCGAATGGGCGAGAACTGGATAGTTTTTCGGGCCACAGGTTTAAAAATTCTAATTCATTCACTTTCCCTCACTTGCTATCTTTCCAAACTCACACATGCACACTATTCTATATATTTTGCGCTATCTCAAAGGGTTAGTTATCGATTTGTGCTCGGAACTAGGATTACATTGCTACCTAGCATTCTCCATATCAATTTAGTCAGCACACAAGGTTGGTTTTTCAACACCCCGAGTTTATTTTTGATAAATTTGTTTTGTTTTGCAATTGTCTTATCTTGTCGAATCTTGATAGACCTCCCTGGGAGGATTGGATTGCTTAGTTGCCTATCTCTACTCGATAATCTTACTTGTTTTGCCTAGCATGTTGAAATCCCATTTTCTAATGCGTTAAGTTGAGTTAATTCGTGATGGGTAATGCTTGTTTGTCTTGGGTCTTATTCAAATTTGTGTTGTATGTGCTTAAATTGTGTTTTCGAGGGGGTTACGGGGCTGATTTCGAGAAGTTGGGTTAAAAATAGACACAAAGAGTCATTTCGGCGAGCTGGGTCAAGTGCGCCGAACTACTCAGCGATTCTCCTAATTGCCCCACCTCGCCTTTGATATTATGTTGTATGTTTTGTTGGTTTTTGAACCTTTTGGTAAGAAGCATGAGGTCACCAAATGCACTCAGCGAATCGCCGAAAGTCTTCTTGTTTCGCCCTTTGTCTGCACCTATTGAACCCCCACTGCACTGAAATTTTCGGTGAACAAACCCTTGCTCGGTGAAAGTATTCAGCAACTCCTTGAAAGGATTGGCAAGTCTGCCTGCAGCTGATTGTCCCTGTTTTGTCTGTCGAATATTTTCTAACTTTACCTCAAAGCTTTGCAGACATGGCTAGACCTGAGGTTGCATGGAGAATCATGCCACCTCGACTGATACGATCATGCGATTTCCAACCAGAGAGCGGAAGGTCGAATCCTCCCAAGAAGGAAATGCACTTGGAAACAAAGGAAAAGGCCAAAAGCCCAGTGTTAACAGTATGACTAACCCACGAGATCCCTTTATCCCTTCATAGGGCCGAGGACTCTACACAGATGTCCATTCCTTTTTGGCAGCTACAGAGTTGGACAATCTCAGTAAGTCCGACACTGTCGGATCTTCCGAGGTGACTCTGGGGACTGGTACCCAGGACCAGAACGAAGCATCGGGCACTAATGCCCAGAAAAATGGAAAGATTGCATAGACATAATCCTATCTTTACCTCCCTCTCTGTCTTACTTTATTTTGACTTTTGGATTTTGTGACATTTGCATTTGCGGACAAATACTTTTTAATTGTGGTGGGGTGTGGCTCACCTTTTGTGTGCTATTTGTGACTCATGTTTTTGGTGTATATATTTGGGTTGTTCTTTTTAAAAAATGATGTTTTATACTGTTTTCTGTGTATGTTTGAGCTTATGGCTCCTTTTATTTTAAATTGCAAAATAATTTTGACCTGTCCAAACTTTTTGCCACCTCTCTTGTGTTAAATGTGGATGTTCCTTTATAAAATTTGAGTCTCGATTTCGATCAATACTGATGACTTGAATAGTGCTCTCAATCGAACGAACATGAATGTGCGGCTACGCTGAGGCCAAATGAAGTTGCATAGACAATATGTGAACTCTTTGCATCTCGTTATGACTAGCCTTGTATCAAATTGATTCTCTTGTGATGATCGTTGCACACTAGCTAAAGTGTGGAGTCTTGTTTGACTTATAGTGTAAATGCCTAGTGTGAAGAGCTTACCTGTGAACTATGCATGATAAAACCTCGAATTTGCCCCGTTAGTCCGGTCAACTAAGTAAGGCTATCTCTTGATATGATCTTAGGCAGTGTTGAAGAATGTGAGCCAATTTGACATATACCTCTTTTGTGACCTACCTTGTGAGTGTGTGGACCTCTCTTGAACCCCCATTGAACCTTACCTTTCTTTGAAAGAGACTTGATGAAAACTAGACCTCTTTCTTTATCTATCACCTATAATTCTCATGAAGTTGTGGTTAGTTTGAATAGCCAATTTAGGCCAAAAGCCTAAGTTGGGGTGTGGTGAAAAGATAAGAGCAAGTCAAGAAGTGCAAGGAAAGTCTCCTCTTACCCATGGTTTTGAAAAAAATGGAACCCCTCCTTATATAAAAAAGAAAAAGAAAAAGAATGAAAAAGAAAGTTGTGGAATAAAGTACAAAAGAAATGGGGTTTCCAAACAATTCATGGAAAGTGAATAATAGAATGACTTATGAGCACTAAAGAAAATGATGAAGGAAGAGGAAATGAAATGTTGTGAGCACCACATTTCATGAAGATGAAAGTCACTGAGCCTAAATGACCATACCTTTGCACTCAGCCCCATTACAAGCCTTGAAAATACCTTTTTGATCTTGAGTGAACTGAAACAAATGTTGACTGGAAAATACGAGCAAACCTATGGGTAAAAGCATGCATTGTGTTCTGCCTAGTGAGAGTGAGCGTTGCAATTGATTCCGGAACTTTAAATGATTAAACCATTGTGTGAATATGGAATAATTCTTTGTGTGAGCGCATTTGAACACCATGGTTGAGCTTGAACCTGCATTTGAAGCAAGTATTGTGAGCATGACAGTCTTTGATATTGGTGAGTCACAACTTGAATCTTTGAGTGCTAATTTGATCTTTGCATAAGTAAATTGAATCTTGTTGTGTGCATTCATGATTGAGTCTTGTGTAGCATTGTTCGAGACACCCTTTTTGAACGGCTGAACTTTAGTTTGCTTGAGGACAAGCAAAAGTTTAAGTTGGGGGTATTGATAAGTCTACAAATTGGACTCATTTAGGGCTATGTTTTGATATAATTAGTGTCCTCAAATGCTTATTTTGTCTCAATATCTGATGAAAACCCTTAAGTTTCAAGTATTTGGAGTTTGAGGGAAAGCATGGACACTATTTAGCAAAAAGGAACAAAAGCAGCTGAAAGAACGAAGAAATGAAGATCTGAGGATCGCCGTCGCCAAATAGGTCTTATCCTCACCTTTTATTACAGTGTGCTGAGCCCTGAAGGAAAAGATCAAATCGGGGGTGAAAAGGAGCAGTCGGCGTATCGCCAAGAAGTTTTGCGAAGATATACTATGTTGCCCAATGATCCAAAACACAACAATGTTGAAGGCTAACGCAAGACCGCGATGAACTTGACCAAAGGGCAGATCGCCGAGTTGATCGGCGATCCCGACTAACTTCGCCGAGTGATCCCTCGCAGCACACTTTCTGATAACTATAAATACTAGTTCAGTTTTTATTCTTACTAGTGAGTTTTAGTTTTGTTAAAATTTTAGAATACAATTTTAAGAGACAATATTATCTCTAAGTTTGGAGAGGGTTTTGAAGAACTTGAAGATTCAAAGGGTTTCAACTCCAAGAATTTGGACTTGGGTCTTGCAGATTCTTTACTTTTGACTTGTTTTAAGATTTAAATCTTCATACCCATTTGAATGCAAACTCATTCTGGTATAAATTTCTATCTCTTTTACATGTCTAGCTAAAACCCCAATTTTTGGGGTGTGATTTTGTGAATATGGGTTAGATTATCTGTTGGGTCTTGCTTGTTGATGGTTTATTTGTTGTGTAAATGTGATTTCGTGTAGTAGTTATGGTGTAACTTAATGAAGTTGTAGTTGCAAATACGATATCACCTTTGTATTTTCGGCTTGCTCGAGAGAGAGGTCGTAAAACTAAGACTGCTAAATTGATGGCAGGTGGGAGTAGGTCGATATGAGGTTCAACTAGAGAGAGTGAACCCTAGTCCTTCTTCCACACACTCAGCTCGAGAGAGTGAGTGGTCTAAGGCGGAGGCTGTTCTTCATGTGGCAAGTGGGTGTTCGAGAGGAACCCATTTGATTCGGGGTAAGTTGCTCGAGAGAGAATTTACCCCCACTATAGTCTAGCCTAGTCACAAATATTCAATGGATTTATTATCAAAAGCATGTACCCAATAGTTTAATCTATCACGTATTCCTATCACATCCCAAGAACTCTCTCCCCTTGATTAATACTCTTTTCATTTTTGCTGACTTGTTACAAACCCCCATTGTTAATTGACACTCTTGTGTCACCCCTTAGATTTAACATGTTTATACTCGATACTATTTTTAGCTATGACTAATTAGAACTAAATTTTATTTTTTTATTAATTCTCAAAACCACTCCCTTGGGACTCGACCCCAACCCTTGGTTGGGTTACTTTACTATTTTACGATCGTAGACACTTGCATTGGAAGTTGTGTCTTGATTATGCAAATATTACTATTCCACCAATACACCTCTCTCAAATCACGATACATCTTTGTGGAACCTAGATGAATGGAATATCTGGAGCTATGAGCCTCCTCCATGATCCTCTCTTGGAGTCCATCCACCATTGGTACACACGATTTACCTTGATATCTCAGTACGCCATCTCCCCCTTGTTCAAAAGCCAAAACTTTCTGCTTATGAACAATTGCCTTCAATTCCAGCAAAATGGGATCCTAGTCTTGCTTCTCTTTTTACTTCTGACACTAATGATGATTCAGCCCCATTCATCACCACTATTCATTCTTTTGTGGAATCCATTAGCCGGACTCCTAAGCGTGCAAGTCTATGCACATCTTTCGCTAACTCTCTTTTTTCCTTCTCAACATGGGCAGTACTACCCATAGATAACCTGTTTAAAGCATCAGTAACAACATTAGCCTTACTTGGGTGGTAAAGAATACTCATGTCATAATCCTTGAGTAATTCTAACCACCTCATTTGTCTAAGATTAAGCTCTTTCTGAGTGAACACATATTGAAGATTCTTGTGATCAGTGAACACATCCACATGCACACCATAAAGATAATGGCGCCATATTTTTATCGCAAAAACTACGATAGCCAACTCTAAGTCATGGATTGGGTAGTTCTTCTCATGAACTTTCAAATGTCTTGAGGCATAAGATATAACCTTGCCATTCTGCATTAATACACAACCCAAACCAACTCTAGATGCATCACAATACACCATAAAACCTTGCGTACATTCTGGTAATGTCAAAACTGGGGCAGTAGTCAACCTCTTTTTCAATTTCTGAAAGCTTTTCACACAAGATTTAGACCATTAAAACTTCACTGTTTTCTGAGTCAACTTGGTCAAAGGGGATGAAATAGATGCGAACCCCTCTACGAACCTTCTATAATAGCCAGATAATCCCAAGAAACTCGTAATATCAGTTGGAGATGTGGGTCTAGGCCAATTTTGCACTGCCTCAATCTTCTAGGTATCAACTCTAATTCCATCACCGGAGACTGTGGCCCAAGAACTCCACTGACTCAAGCCAAAACTCACATTTAGAGAACTTAGTATATAACTCCTTATCTTTCAAAGTCTGAAGAACTATTTTGAGATGGCTAGCATGATCTTCTTAATTCCTTGAATAGATTAGTATGTCATCAATGAAGACGATAACAAACATATCTAAATAAAGTTTGAAAACTCTATTCATAAGGTCCATGAACGCTGCAGGTGCATTAGTTAAACCGAACGACATGACCAGAAACTCATTATGACCATAACGGGTCCTGAATGCTGTCTTGGGAATATCACATTCCCTTACTTTCAACTGATGGTAGCCAGATCTGAGGTCTATTTTCGAAAAACAAGAAGCACACTGAACCTGATTGAAAAGATCATCAATTCTCAGAAAATGATACTTGTTCTTGATGGTAACCTTGTTCAATTGGCGGTAATCTATACACATCCTAAGGGAACCATCTTTCTTTCTCACAAATAAGACCGGAGCCCCAAGTGTGAGACACTTGGTCGAATAAACCCTTTCTCTAAAAGATCTTTCAACCGTTTTTTAAGCTCTTTCAACTCTGCTGGTGCCATTTTATATGGCGGAATAGATATAGGACGAGTATCTGGAAGAAGGTCTATACCGAAGTTTATTTCTCTCTCAGGAGGGACTTCGGGAAGATCATTTGGAAAGACTTCTGAAAAATCTTTTACTATAGGAACTGACTGAATGAGAGGTATCTCAATACTAGAGTCATTAACTCGGACTAAGTGATAGACACACCCCTTAGAAACTAATTTCCTTGCCTTAAGGTATGAAATAAAACGACCCTTAGGCACTGCTGAATTACTTTTCCACTCTAATACTAGATTATTTGGAAACTGAAACTTGACAACTCGAGTTCTACAATCAACTGAGGCATAACATGCATTAAGCCAGTGCATACCAAGACTGACATCAAAATCTACCATGTCTAACTCAATTAAATCAGCCATGGTACTCTTGTGATTGACGAAAATGGGACAATCATGATAGACTCTCTCTGCTAAAATGGACTCACCAACATGTGCAGAAACACTGAATGGTTCACTAAGTTGCTCAGGAATAACATCAAAATTCATAGCAACATAAGGAGTTACAAAAGATAAACTCTCCCCTAGGTTTAGCAAACCATAAACAGTAAAGTCAAATACTTGGATCATACCAGTGATAACATTTGGCGAATCCTCTTGCTCTTCGTGACTATTGATAGCATACAAGTGGTTTGTTCCTCAGCCAGTACCGGAAGTTGCCCCTCTAGGTGCAACCCTGTCTGGTGGAGCAACTGAAGAAGACTCGGCTCTATTGCCCGCATTACCATTTCCCTGCTTGTTCTTTGGACATTTTCGCATGAAATGACCATTCTGACCACACTTGAAACAACCAGTGGAGCCCTCACAACATGTACCTAAGTGGTTCCTACCACACTTAACGCAGGAAGGAGACTTACTACACCCTTGTGCCATGCTACCCTGAGAATACGCAGGTTTAGCTTTGAAATTCTGACTATTGTACTTACCTTTGTTCTTAGGTGCAAGTGCACTAGTAGATGATGAAACAGGTCCCGTCTGTTTCTGTTGGAAGAATGACCGTTGGCATTACTCTTCTGTTTTTCGGACTCGTTCCCTATCTTAGCTCTCTTGTTCTTAATCTCTTTCTTATCCCTCAACTTCTCTTCCTCAACCTGCTGCACATATACCATTAACCTAGAGATACCCATGTCACATATCAACATTGCAGCCCAACCTTCATTACTCGACAGACGAGCAAGTCCAGCAACAAACAAGCTCATTATACTTCTCATGTCAGCAACCATTTCCGGAGCATAACGGGATAGTTGGGTGAACTTCAACCCATGCTCATGAACACTCAAAGAATCCTTCTTAAGTGTGAGGAACTCTCGTACCTTAGCCTCTTTCAGTTCTCGGGGAAAGAAACTCCCTAAGAAAGCCTCCTCAAAACAAGCCCAACTCGCAGGTGGTGCATCATCAGCTTTACCCTCTTTCCACTGATCAAACCAAGTCCTAGCAACATTCTTCAGTTGATATGCAGATAATTCAACTTGCTTGGTATCAGCAACATGCATGACCTCAAATACCTTATTCAGTTCTTTAATAAAATTCTCCGGATCCTCAGTAGTGCTCGAACCCGTGAAACTTGGAGGATTCATCCTCAAGAACTCGCGGATCCTAGAAGTATCAGCCACTTCCTATCTAGCTCCTATTTGTTGCCCATCTTAGTTGGTCACAACTTGGCTCAACATCTGAATAGCCTCACGGAACTCAGCATTGGTAACTTCTCCTTAAGGTTGCACTTCAGGTGCATTAGGTACCCCTTACTCTTCAACATTTCTCCTAGCCGAACGGCCTCAGACTGCTCTTCGTGGAGGTATGATTAACTAAAAAACACACCCAAGCACGAATTAGAAAGAAACTTTTTATAGATCAAACTCTATCGCACGAAATGAGTATGAAAGAAGTGAGAATATTTCCTAAGTGTCGCAACCTCCTGATTATAGATGTGGCGCGCTTCACACCTATAACTATGACTCTATAGACATGACTTTATAGACTCCCTAGGACTCTTGAACTCTGGGATCTGATACCAAATTTGTCACGCCTTGAGCCTACACCCTGGGCGGGACTGGCACTCGAGAACTATTGATGGCCCCAAGCGAACCCTTGGCCTAGCTTACTTAGCGGAAGACTTAGACATAAGAAAGAAAATCCAAATACAAGATAACTCAACATGTCTCAAAACTCAAGTCTTAATGTTTTAAGAAAATAAACATTTAACTTAGCCAAAGTGGCAACTCAAATCTGATCATAAGCCAATAACAAGATAATGACGAATGAACTAACATCTGACTGACTATCTATGAAGCCTCTAAAACAACTAAGATGGATGTCGGGACAATCCCCACGACATCCTAATGAACTAATAATAATATTGAAAGCAATAAAAGGGATCCTCCGGAAAGCAGAAGGCTCACCACAAGACTCTAAAATGCTCAACTGGATCAACGATGCGCTGGATGCCGATCCTAGTTACCTGTGTCTGCATCATAATAAGATGCAGGCCAACTGGCATCAGTACATTGAATGTACAAGTATGCGAGTTGGAATGCTAAACATAACTGTCACACCCCGAGCCTACACCCTGGGCGGGACCGGCACTCGAAGACCATTGCTGGCCCCAAGTGAACCCTTGGCTTGGCTTACTTAACTCATCGGAAAACTTAACTCAACAGAATAACTCCATGCAATGAAAGGTCATAAAACAACCCAACTGATAAAATCTTGGCCAAAAAGGCAACTCGAGTCTCAAAATACAATGTTTATATACATACATAGATGAGAGACTGAATATTAACTGACTGACTGTCTGTCTATGAAGCCTCTATAACACTGAGATGGATATTGGGACAGACCCCGCAACATCCTAATAAAACAAAACTAAGAGAACAAAATAACCGAGTCCTCCGGAATGCAAAGAGGCTCACCACTGACTCTGGAGTGCTCAGCTGGATCAACGGCGTGCTGGATGCAGATCCTGGGTACATGCGTCTGCATCAGCATAAGATGCAGGCCAACTGGCATCAGTACATTGAATGTACGAGTATGCGAGATGGAAAGCTAAACCACAACTTAAGCTTGAAATGAGTACAATAGAACTCTTACCTTAGCTCTGGTCGACTCATGGATGAGTGAACTCAAAAGTAAAGCAATAAGACACATACAATACATAAAGCTTGTAAAACATTATAAACAACTTAATTCGTTAAGGATAAAGCAATAACAAACTCAACTTTACTTATATAAAAGTAATATAACTTTAGTGGGAGATTCTTTAACTGACAACCACCACTATGAGCCCTAGTGGATCATGTTTTACTTAGTGGATCCACTAGCTTAACTTACGTGATCATCTAAAAAGAATGACCCGTCAAGTCCCATGTTGGCTACATGGTTCTTATGGAGGGTTGAGTTAATATGAACTCGTGTCCCTAATTCGGTGCTCAATACTACTCCCAAAAATACTTTGGCTCATAAGTGTTTTGAACACATCTTTCTTTAGTTTGAGATAATTGCTCAAAGTTTAGCCCAAAGGCTCTCTTGGAAAACATAGTTCCTTTCTTACTCAAATGTAAAAACATTTATAAACTTCTTTGGGAATACTTAGTTCCCTAATAACTTTTGAGAAAAAGAACTCAACTCTATACTCTTTACTTAACTTGAAACTTGAGCCTTAAAACGAAGTTAAAACGTTCAATAAAGACTCTTGAAAAACTTTAAAGACTTGCTTTGACTTACTTCTTAACTTCTAAGCTTGACTCTAACTTCACTTGACTTTGATCCTAACTTTCCTCGAATTGGATTACGGATTCAAGGGTAATGATCTCATGTTTATGGATGAGTTCGGGATGTCTAGATGTACCTTAGAGTGTTGAAAACAACTATAAAACATAGGTACATTACAAAAGAACATGTATGAAAAAGTGGGGAAGGAATGCGAATGATTGGCGTCTTTGGCGCTCTGAGAGGCGCGGGACGCCAGCCCTCAAAGCTCAGAAGGCCTGGTGGGGCGCTCTGCATGGAGTGCCACCCCAAGGGTGGAAGCTCAGAATCCCTTTTGGGGCGCGCTAGCTGGCGCAACGCCCCAGCCTTTTTCCTCGAAAATCTGACTTTTCTCCTTTGTTTTTCCAACTCTAAACCTTCTTAACTTCAAAGGTTCCAGCCCCAAACACTTAGAATCATAAAACCCCTTAATATACAACATATTCAACTCGAAATCACAACCGGAAACATGCACCAAACCAACAAGAAACTTCAACAACACAACCACAACTTCAACAAACACAACCACAAACTTCAACAAACACAACCACAAACTTCAACAAACACAACCAATCTTTTCTCGGAATTAAAACGAGTTTGGCGTGTGGGGGAATAAATCAACCCAACACTATGATCTCACATACCTTAATAGGGATCACCCCCGACGAAAACCACGACGATCTTGACGAATCCTTGCTTCTTCTTCTATTTCTCCTCTTCTTTCTCTCTTCTCTCAAAAGCCCTAACTCTCACTTTAAAAAGGAAAAACTGATTGAAAATCAGTCTAAAACCTTAATATAACCAAAAGAAATGTTTAGGGAAAAGACCAAAATACCCTTACAAATTCGGACTAAGCTGCCCTCTGCCAACAGCGGGCAAAGGGCATAACTCACTCATACGAACTCGGAATCGAGCAAACTCAGCGGCGTTGGAAAGATAATTCCAAGAGATTTCCAAACATAACTGGAAATTCACCTAACTCATCCTGATCTAGGAGTTATGACTGCTCAAAGTTGACCAAAAACTTATTTTTTTCCCATACTTTATCCAAATTTCCAGATTTTGAATTCTTTCCAAAAATGATTATTTCAAATTTCCAGCTTCTTCATAGTTATTTCAACTTACACGATGTTACAACAACATAGGCTTGAAAAGAATCTGAAGAACTTACCTGGCTCAACTCAACTCAACATAGCTGAACTAATTTCAATTTAAAGCAGTTTAAAACAAGTGCAATATAAAGAAAAGATGTTTAAAACATAATTTCAACTCTGTTTGTATGCAAAGATATATATAACTCTGAAATGTATGTAAAAATACAATAAACTGTGTATATAAGAATATAATTTCTTCTGTGGGAGTTTCTCTAACCGACAACCACCACTTAAAAGCTATTGTGATGATACAACGTTTTGCCTCACGCTACCAGGGTCGTCTGAAGCCTTGCCGAGGATATAGAACCTGAACTACTAAGTGGATCCACTAGTTTATGCAAAAAAGCACTAAAGGAATCATCTAAAAAGTATGACCCTTTTCTACCCATGATGGCTACATGGTTTATGGGGTCTCTGAGTTGTCTGAACTCTCCCCCATATCGGTGCTCAATACTACTCCCAAAAATATTATATTAGCTCTTACGTTTAAAAACATACTTCTTTCTATGATTTGAGATTAGTGCTAAAAAACTTAGCTCAAAGGCTATCTTGGAAATCAAAGTTTCCTCTCTTGCTTCATTTAGAAAGCGATTACTCTTTTCTGAAAACTAACCCAAAGGCTCTTTGGAAATCGAGGTTTCCTTACTTGTTTAAATGTGAAACCATTTTAAACCCTTTGGAAATACATAGTCCTCATATACTTTTAAAGAAATGAACTTCAATCTTTACTCTTTACTCTTTACTCAACTTGAACTTTAAGTCTTAAAACAAAGTTAAAAGCATTTGCAAAAGACTTCTTGAAAAGACTCTAAGAACTTCCTAGACTTGGTTCTTGACTTTCCTTGAATTTGAATTTATAGATTCAAGGTTATGCTTCATGTTTCTAGATGTTTAGAAGTCATTTAGAGTAGTTAGAATCAATGGAAAGTGTTAGTACACTTTAGAAGGACTTAAATAGGCTAAACGACGAAAACTGGTGAAAAACGACGATCTGGGCGCATTCCGGGCGCGCCGCGCCAGCCCTCACTTTCTAGGGCTCCTTTTGGGCGCACTGCAGGTGCGCCTCCTCAGCCTCTCTGACGCTATGGGGGCACGACGCACCTGGCCCTCCCCAGGTGTGTTTGACAAATTTTTTATCTCATTTTCTGATCCTAAATTATTTTAATCCAATTCTTTTTCTCAAATTCAGTTTAGATTCATGTACCCAAATCATATACACAAAATCTAACCCAAACAACTCAAGGAAACAACACTTTAACATCAAGAAACTCCTTAATCCCAACTCATATTCAAGAACAACTATCAAGAACATCAAATTCTCAATCTTTTTAGGATGAAAATACGCTGAATTAAACATGCTTGGCGCGTGGGTGAACTAACCCAACGCTATATGATCTCACATACCTTATAGGGATCACCCTCGACGAAATCCACAAGCTAAACTCGACGATCTTGACGAATTTCGCTTCACTTCTCCTTTCTCCTCTTCTTTTCTCTTTTCTCCAAGCCCTAGCGTATTTTGGTAAAAGCATAAACTGATCTAATTCTGATTAGACCCTAACATAATTACCAAAAACGAAATAAAATAATTGGGCAAGGAAAAGACCAAACTAACCTTTTAAAAATCCGGATTGGACTTTCCTTATTCCAACAGCCCAACTTCCAAAGGGAATAACTCACTCATACGAACTCGGAATCGCGTAAACTCAGCGGCGTTGGAGAGATCATTCCAAGAGATTTCTTACCATATCTGGAAGTACCTCTAACTCATCCTGAGCTAGAAGTTATGGCCGTTTGAAGTTGACAAAAAACTCACCTTTCCTAACTTAACAAAATTTCCAGATTTTCATTCTTTCCAAAAATGACTATTTCCAATTATTAGCTTCTTCCTAGTTATTTCAATTTGCGAGATGTTACACCTTGTATGTTAGTTCTCATTACTTGGTATTCTCTAGAGGTACAGAAGTAAGCTGGTGCTTTTTTAAGAATGTGAACTGGTGCGTGTAAGTCCTCTAGGGTAGGAAGACATAAGCAATGTGGAACTTTGTTTTTCTATATTCATTAAAAAATTCAATTTTCTCATTTTTATGGAAACTGCTTTGCTGGAGAAAATGTTTTTCCAAATTGTTGATCAACTGAACAAGAGAAAGTTGAAAATTGAAATTCATACGGTACACACACATATATAGTAGTATTTTATTTCTAATCTAATTTATATGAAGATGTTTGATTAAACTGTTAGAAAACTTTAAACAATCCATCTAAGATCACAAGTAAATCACTAGACATAAACATCAATATATAAGAATGATATGAACACTAACCTTATTCTATTGCAATACCTTGTTTGATGAACTTGATCTTCCAATTTTGCAGATTGCCTTTTTTAGTGTTCTTTTTTCCATGGGTTTTCAAGTTATCTAAAATAAATTCATATTAATAGATATTTACTTTTAAGGCCTCAAACCTACTTTATTAGATCATACAATAAGCTACTTTAATGATAACATATCTACGTATAATATATTAATATGTAAATCCATAAAAATTGAAATTACTAACATAAACATCAAGTTTAAAATGAAAAAGAGATTCTTAAAACTTGTGTTAAAAATACTTTTTCATCCCATTTTCATAGTCACATTAGCATTCGTCACACAAATTAAAAAAATAATAAATTAATTTATTAAGTTACTCCTATTTAATAAAAATATATTGATTTTTCCTCATAAATATTGTGCACACTTTAAAAGGGATAATTAAAAATAATTATCAAATTTTAATCTTGAATTTCTAAAGTAATGGTATAATTTTGTTTTGAATTAAAGTGACTAATTATTTGACATTGAAAGTAAGCTATAGAATTTTTCTATAAATTATTTCATTAAAAATAAAATGAAATTGTGGATACATAGAGTACATCAGCTTCGAACGTTTTGGTCAAATCAAATATAAATATTTTGGATATATAACATCGTCCAATCAGCAGTTTTTGCTTATGCGGCGGCTATGGCTGTTGGCATTAGGCATAAATGATGTATGAAACCCAAAATAAATCACATTTATTTATATCTATTAGTTATTTATTTTATATGTAAATAAAATTTATAATTTACATCATAACTTTTTAAATCATTTAGATCTCATATAACGATTATTCTCACCAATATAAAATTTATTTTTACTTCAAATCAATTCTTACTTTACAATTTATATTCATTATTTTTTTTAATCAAATTTATTACTACTTCATTTAAATCAATGTTTAATAAAATATAATGTTTCATCATTATATTGAGTAGACAAGACTAACCACACTGTGACATGAATTGAAAAAATAATTCTTTATTAACAACTCGAACACTACAATTTATGTTCAATTTTATTTTATTGAATTAAGGTTTGATCAATAAATGTTGTATTTCTTTAGAATAGCTTTGTGATAGTACATTATGCGGTTTTATAAACTTTTGCTTATTTTGGTAAAATTGTATAAAGAATTGGGACAATTTTAATAGTTTTACAATTTTGAGATTTTTATGTTTATGTGAAAACATACAATACAAAAAGTCCAAATTACATGTCCAAACAAACTTCAACTTCATCTCAGAATTTCATGTCATGATTTCATATTATATGGTCAAACGGACCGGAAAAAAAACCAAAATATTTTGGCCAATTAAAGATGAAAAAATTAAAAAAACATTTTCTCTCACTCTTAACTAAACACACTCTATGCCTTATCTTAATTTCTTTAACTACAATTTGTACTTTATAATTCAAAATAACACCATTTATTTTAGTTTTTAGTCATTTTATCATTTATAATAATATAATACCAGTAGCCTTCAGTATCTTCCGCATTGGTGCCCGTCATTGTGACAAAAAAAATAGAACCTCAGGCCAATTAGTTTCACAACAGTAATAGTATGTCATTTGAAAAATCAACTCAACTTACGTGATTATTTCATCGATGCCGTATTTTCAACTGATAAATATGTGTTTTTTTTACTAAAGCTTTTTTTACGAAATTTTTCTAAATAAGATTTTAACGAGACACGTCATATCTATTTCTATGGACATTCAAGGGGGAGTGTTGTGAAATAACAAAATTAAGATGAATATCCATAACTCGTAAGAAGTTACTCCTACTACTCTTCTACATGATGTATAGTTAACTCTCACGTCCATTAATCTCCGCTCTTAATCTTCATGGTTAATGTCATGTTATGACAATCTTTTGTGTACACTATAAATAAAGTATTAAAACTTATATATATGGTGTACAGTTGAAGACAATTTAATACTTTAAAGAATAAAAAAAGATTTATCTCTTATCTTTCTTTTATCTTTTTACATTTCTTGTTTGCTGCCATTTTATAACATCAATGACTATTTTACCAATTGAATTTTCAAAATGCCCTTTTTGCTTAATCTTCTCTAATTACTTACTTGCAAGTTGCAACTATTTTTTAAGAATAGTATACACAATATCGAAAATGGATAATGCAGTATGAGTTGTAACATTAGATTCCCTAATAAAATTAGTAAAAAAAACATTTAATTTATGGAGTAATTAGTTGCAATTTTCCATTCTTTGGTGTAGGTAAGAGTATTAAACAATTCCGTCAATGGACACTTGAGTTATTCAATACTAAAATTAGTAAAAAAACAAGCAAATTGATTATAATTTCCATTTTTTTGGGGATATATACAACAAACATGGATGACTGGAATACTAGTCATCATCTTAGCTTGGAGATTCTTTCATTTTGCAAGTATAATATTTCTCATATAAGTGGTTCTTGAACGCTGCAAGAGCTGGCATAGTTTAATACAACATTTTATTTTAACCGCGAGTTTCCATCTTTTTGCTTCCATAGAGATTTGAATCCAATAATTAAGATTGTAGGTTAAAAATAGTTTAATTTTTGTGAATATTGTTGTGATGTTTTAAAATACTATTATACTTAAATTGATTGTTTAGATGGTCATAAACTAATAAAAAGTCACTATTTTAAAAAAAAAATAATCTATTTTTCACCATGCATTTTTTAGTCAGATGATTTGATCGAAAATAAGGGGAAATCATTTTCTTCAACACAAATTCTCATAATTTATGGTGAAAAAAATCGTTATTTTTAATACAGTAAAACCTCACTAAATTAATATACGTGGGATCATGTAATATTATTATTTTATAAAGATATATTATTTAGTCGATAAATTAATATTTATTAATTTAAAGAGTGTTTTGAGATTCAATGAAGGTTAATTTTGTTTACATCAAAATCATTATATCTTACTAATTTATGTATCATATTTATTGAATTCACATAAAAAATAATTTTATTATATATAAAGTACAGTAAATACATCAAATTCATTATTTTTTTAAATCAAATTTATTACTACTTCATTTAAATCAATGTTTAATAAAAAATAATTCCCATCATTATATTGATTGGACAAGACTAACCATTGTGGCATTAATTGAAAAAATAATTTTCTTTACTAACAACTCGAACACTACAACTTATGTTCATTTTTTTAATTGAATTAAGGTTTGATCAATAAATGTTGTATTTTTTTTTTAGAATAACTTTGAAATAGTGTATTATGCGATTTTATAAACTTTTGCTTATTTCGTAAGATTGTATAAAGAATTGGGATAATTTTAATGAAAAATTACATGAAATTTTTTAATTGAATTAAGGTTTGAAAAACTTTTGCTTATGAAAAAACATACAATATAAAAAGTCCAAATTACATGTCCAAATAAACTTCAACTTCATATCATGATTTCATATCATATGGTCAAACGGACCCTAAAAGAATCAAAATATTTTGGCCAATTATAGATGATTTTTTTCTTAAAATCATCTTCCTCACTCTTAACTAAACACACTCTATGCCTTATCTTAATTTCTTTGACTACAATTTGTACTTTATAGTTCAAAATAACACCATTTATTTTAGTTTTTAGTCATTTTATCATTTATAATAATATAATACCAGTAGCCGTCAGTATCTTCCACATTGGTGCCCGTCATTGTGACAAAAAAAATAGAACCTCAGGCCAATTAGTTTCACAACAGTAATAGTATGTCATTTGAAAAATCAACTCAACTTACG
>JAJOOR010011711.1:0-30188 GCA_036250505.1 Solanum acaule | reverse complement strand
TGGGGGCTGGTAGAGGTGGGGTGGTAGTTTTTTTTTTTTTTACATTTTTTGGGATAGGGTGGGCTGGTAGTGGATGGAGTGTAAGTGATAAAAAAACTTTGATTTTTTTTGTTTTAAAGCTTTTAACAAGATTTCTATTATAATATGGGTAAATATGGGTACCCATATTATCCATTGGGTAACTCGTTTTTACCCATTTAAAATGTGAGTCGAGTCGAGTAACTTATCCATTTTTATTTAACCTGGTTTTTGATTGATTCATATTCGACTCGACTCGCTCGTTTGCCACTTCTATTCGAGATGTTGAGATTGATGCTCCATCCATTGAGTCTATTCCTGTGGTGTTAGAATTTAGAGAAGTGTTTCCTAATGATTTGTCTGGTATGCCTCCGGATATGAATATAGATTTTTGCATTGATTTAGAACCTGTTACTCGTCCCATTTCTATTCCTCCATATCGCATGGCCCCAGGAGAATTGAGAGAGCTTAAGGCTCAAATCCAGAAACTTCTTGATAAGGGATTTTTCTAGTGCTTCTCCTTGGGGTGCTCCAGTTTTGTTTGTTAAGAAGAATGATGGTAGTATGAGAATGTGTATAGATTACCGACAATTGAATAGGGTCACTATTCGAAACAAGTACCTTTTGCCTCGAATAAATGATCTTTTTGACCAATTGCAAGGTGCCTCAGTTTCTCTAAGATTGATCTAAGGTCTGGCTACCATCAGTTTAAAATTAGGCCTGAGGATGTGCCCAAGACGACATTTAGAACTCGCTATGGACACTATGAGTTTTTGGTTATGTCTTTTGGTTTGACCAATGCGCCTGTAGGTTTAATGAGCTTGATGAATGGGGTGTTCAAACCATTCCTTGATTCGTTTGTTATAGTTTTTGTTGATGATATTTTGGTCTATTCGAAAAATGAGGAAGAGCATGTCGACCATTTTCGTATTGTTTTGGGTGTTCTTGGGGAACAAAGGTTGTATGCTAAATTTTCTAAGTGTGAATTTTGGTTGAAATAGGTTTCATTTTTGGGGCATGTAGTTTCAAAAGAAGGGGTAATGTTAGATTATCAAAAGATTGAGGCGATTAAGAATTGGGTTCGGCCTAGCTCTGTGACGGAAGTTAGGAGTTTTGTTGGGCTCGCTAGCTATTATTGTCGATTTGTGAAGAACTTTGTTTCTATTGCCACTCACTTGACTAATTTGACCTAAAAGGAGATACCATTTGAATGGACTGAAAAATGTGAGGAGAGCTTTCAAAATCTCTAGACTCTCTTGACCACCACGCCCATTCTAGCATTACCGGTTGAAGGTAAGGATTTTATTGTTTATTGTGATGCTTCACATTCTGGTTTGGCTGTTGTGTTGATGCAGGATAAGAATGTTATATCTTATGTCTTCGTCAATTGAAGGTGCATGAGATGAATTATCCAACGCATGATTTAGAGTTGGCAGTGGTAGTGTTTGCTCTTAAGATCTGGCGGCATTACCTCTATGGTGTTAAGTGTTTACCGATCATCGTAGTTTGCAGCATGTGTTCACTCAAAAGTATCTGAATTTGAGACAACGAAGGTGGATGGAGTTACTTAAAGATTATGATGTCACCATTCAATACCATCCGGACAAAGCTAATGTGGTGGTAGATCAGTGATCGTTCGAATTCAAGGGTGAGCCAACTCTTCTGGGATGCCATGAGTTCTCCTTTTGTCTATGTCCACATATCGGACTTAGACTTGTTCTAGTTAGTATTAGTTCATTAGTTTGGGGTTGTATCCCTTCTTGTTTAGACTTGTTGAACTTTAGATGTTTTCGTACATTGACTTTCAGGTTCTAGGTAGTATTTCTGCATTGTTCAGTTGTTAGACCTTTTGTTGAAGTTTATGGGAACTGCAGTTTTTAGCTATTTCTCTTATTTTCGTATACTTAAATGCCTTAGTTTTTTGTTTAGTTGCTTGGTTTGGTTGTAGTAGTGGTTCTCCCACCGGAGGGTTAGTGTGGGTGCCAATCACGACGGTCTGGGTCATGACAATAAAGTTTTAATACATATAATAATATGAAAAATCACCGCACACATCTATTTAAGAAGTAATATTACATGTTTTAGATCTACTTTTAAAATATTACTACTTATAACATTTTAATTGCAAGTTATAACAAATCATTATTTATTTATAAATCAATTATTTCACTTTAGTAAATAATTAGTCTTTTATAATTATATTTTACTTAATAGGTGAGATAAATAAAATTAATAAGAGGGAATCAATGGTAATTATCTATTACACCTTTTTAGGAATTTCTTACCTTTCACAAGTAATATTAAACCTTTTTAGGGTTTCTTTTATTATTCACACATCAACCACCCACCTCCACTAGCATGTTTCTTTTTTACTCACACGCCAAACAAGTACCCCCTCCCCAACGTTCAGCTTTTACTCAAATGGTAGATCTTTCTCTCTCACCATCATCATTATTTTTATTTGTACATTCAAAAGAAGAAATGGTAAATCTTTCTCTCTCATCATCTTCATTCTTCTTCTTTGTACACTCAAAAGAAGAACAACTCTTCTACATAATACAGAGAATCAAGAGTTTAGGTTGACATAAAAATATGTCGAAGAATAAAAAAATCAGCAATACACTTAGAAAGGGTCTCAGATTCGTTAGAAGGGGTTGCTAATGTTGAAATTGAGGCTCCATCTTTTAACATCTTGACTCAAACGCTGCCGACCAACAGGAATGCAAATCCGGCGAACAAGAGTGGTACCACTCCCAAAAGGAAACAAAGCCCAAAAAATTATATATGATCAGATTGAGTATATTTTTGTCATGAAATTGATATACTATGTAGTTGGTATGATTTTGTATTAATATGTTTGTGCATTGGCATGAAGTTTATATAAATCTCGTATGACTTTTCCATAGTTGTATTTAAATTATTTTCCGATTGAAGTTGGTGAAATGGGGATAAAATTTATATGTATTCCTATACAAGAAAAAATGGCATAGCATGACAACCTATAGACTTTATTGGCAATAAATAGTCCACTTTAAATTGTATAGCAAAAAGAAAAAGATTTTTTAAAATATTTATTTGGCACTAAATAGCCATATTCTTTTTTTTGAAAATTGATTTTTTTTACCTGATTTTCTCTCTCTATTTCCTAGCAGTTAGCACGACTCCTTTTATTGTTCTTTTTTTTTCTCTCTCCGTATAATTTGTCAACAAAAAAATTTACGTATTTTTCAATTCTCTCTTTCTTTCCCTTTTTTTCCCTCTTTCATGTTTAGGATTTCTATCTTCATCTCTAAAATATTTTTATTAAAGATCAATTACAATAGTACTCTTCACAATAAGTAACTCAAATCATACCAATTTTTTTATATTGATTGTCTGGGTTATTTTTAAAAACTTGAGATTTTCTACATTTTTTATCGTGTAGTTGGATGCAAGATCTTTTTCTTTTTACAAATTTTCGTATTTGTATTATAATTTTACAACATTTTCTTCCCCCAAAAATTACAACGTTTCGTGATTTCTGAAATTGACGTTTTTTCATTTTTAATAAATAATTAATTAATATATTTATGATAATTTTTTAATATATTGAATTTCGTTGATAATTAATATTTATTTTATCTCCAACAAATGTATCTAAATTTGTTAATGAATACAAACGAATACATAACAATGCAAAATTATCTAAATTTGTTAATGAAATTCGTTGATTGCATTCAAAATAGTAATACAAGCAACTGTATACCTATGTAAAATTAGAAAGATACTGATGCAAACAAATATATACTAATTTATAAATGAATATAGACTAATGTATCCAAAACAAATGTATACCTATGTAAATTTGAAAGATAATACCAATTTATTATGAATACGAACAAATATATCCAATATTAATGTAAAATTAGAAAGATATTAATGCAAACAAATGTATACCAATTTATAAATGAATATGAACGAATGTATCCAATACAAATATATACCTATATAAAATTTGAAAGATATTAATGTAAATAAATATACATGTATACCAATTAATTATGAATACGAACAAATGTATCCAATACAAATGTATGCCAATCTATTAGATAAATATGGATTAATGAATACCAATGCAAACAAATGTATACAAATTTGTTAAGTGAATACGGATTGAGTTCAAAGGCAAAATAATTGATAGGTAATGAACTCATAGGAATATCTTTGAAATAAGAATAATCATAATCAAAATATTATTTGCTAATTTTAAGAAAAGATATAATTCTGAACATTATTTTGCTAGTTTCAAGTGGAAATAGTTGGAAGATAGAATATTGATTGTATTAATTTTCTTTTATTATTTTTAAAAATACGAAATAATTTGAAATAAGAGAGTTTTGAATAATCTTTTGTTAGTTTTAAGGAGAAATGGTTGAAAGTTATAAGAGATGTGAAATTAATTTTCTTTTATTATTTTAAAAAAATACGTAATAATTTGAAAGGAGAGAGATAGTTCTAAATAATCTTTTGCTAGTTTTAAGGAGTAATGGTTGGAAGTTAGAAGAGATATGATATTAAATATCTTTTATTATTTAAAACAAAAAATTTAAAAAAAGGTCGATTACTTTTAGGCTAATATGTGCCAATTTTTTTATTTGTTTATTAATTGTTAATTAATATTGGGCTATATGTTGCCAATTGTATGTAACACTTGTCTATCTGTGTCAATTCCTCGTGATTTGTTCATAATAATTAATTCATTTTCTTTCTCAAAATTATTTTTTTCTTCGATGTTGTTTCAATGATTGTGGTATGTATACGTGTCTATTTGCTGAACATATTAGCAATGGAGGTTTGGATATGGGTCTCATTGATATCGATGCAAAATACCATCGCTAAAGGTACGCCACAATCCTATGGCAGTATGGAAGAAGCAGGAATGTTGATGACACAATTAGTAAGAGTGAACTAACTGGAACTATTGCTAGCAAATTTGGTGGACTCCGCATAGCAAAAGAACATGCTCTGAATACTTACCATTTGAAATAGTTGATTGTTAGTTAGACTTTTAATTATTACATATTTTTTTAATTTTTAGATGATGCATATTTGTTTTTGCTATAGGTTTTTACAACAATATATAATATGCACTATTTTACATTATCATATATATTTTTCCCAGATTTATACCAATTGGATACCAACTTCATACATTTTTATTTTTAGCCTTTGTCTTAAATTTTCAAATTAGATACCAAGTGTAGGTATACAAATTGGATATCAACATTAGCGAGATCTATATTAGATTTTTAGTTTTGAAAAACACATCATAAACATAGTAAAGATTTAAAATATTTTGAGATTCCTTTTATACGACAACTGTATAAATAGATGCACTTAAATTTTCGAAATGAATATCAATTGGATACAATATTAACTAGTTTTAGATTGGCTAATTTTGTTGAAATCTCAATTACATCTTAGTTTTTCTATTTTTTCCAATTGGATATCTGTTGGATACCAAATAGATACCATTTGGATACAACAATAACAAGTTTTAGGTTAGCTAATTTGGTTGAAATATCAATTACGTCTTGTTTTTTCTAATATTTTTCCCATGGAATATCAGTTGGATACCAAATGGATACCAATTAGAAATTACATTAACTAGTCTTAAGTTGACTAATTCAATTGAAATCTCAATTATTTTTTTTAAAATTTTTCAGTGGGATATCAGTTTGATACCAAGTGTATACTAATTGGATACAACATTAACTAGTTTTAGGTTGGCTAATTCGATGAAAATATCAATTACATATTTTTCAATCAGTGGGACTTCAGTTGGATACCAAATGGATACCATTTTCTTACTTAAATTTGACTTAATTTTCCCAGTCGACACCAATTGCATACTAGCATTACCAAATTGGTGACTATACATTTGAAAAACACTGAACACACAAAGGATTAAACAGTACAAATAATAAATGTTCTGAAATTATAATTCATTAACTTAAAAAGCAAAATAAATCAAAACATGAGTTTGTCACAATTAAACAACCAAATCAAAAAAAAAAATTATGACTTTTTCGAGCAAGGTAATTTGAATCTATCTTCTTGTTGTGTCCCTTCTAACGATATGTACTGCACAAAATTCTAAACCTCTTGAATTTCACACCACCTAGCCTTCTAGAATTGTATATAAATTTTATACAATTCTTATTCACACATGTCATACATATTTTTACTCAAAAGTCATCAATTATTTATACGAGTATCATACCAATAGAATATCAAAATAAATCCAACTTATAGATTAATTGTAATTTCTTAAATAAATAGTATACCAAATTTATTGCATTAGTATTATCAAAATACATTCCATTATAATGCCAAAAAAAAATTCATTCAAATCAGAAATCGTACCATAAAACATTATAGATTGCCACACATGTTTGAAATTAGTAGTATTAAAAAATAATTATATAATTTTTTTTATCCAGCAAACATACCAAATAATAATGGAGTACCAAAATATAACATTATTCATTTTTTTTTAAAAATCGCCAGAATGGAGTATACACATTTCATACATTTTTAGGCACATTTTTCATACATATTTCATACTTACATGATAACTATTTCATCCCATAAGTCATAATATTTTCACAGCAAAATTATGCCAATATAATACAAAAATAATACTAATTTTAACAATTACTTGTCATTTATTAGGTAAACAATATACGAAATTCATTCTAATTTAATTTCAAAATCATACAAAAATGGCATAACAAGTATACCAGTTACAAATAAATTTTATGTAATTTTTTTAAAACAAAAACCTTAAATTAAGAAAAAAAATTATACCAATTTTAAACAAATTTTATGTAATTTTTTTTTAAAAAAAGGTTCGTACCAAAACGTCATAACTAAATCACATTACACACAAACAATTCTTAAATAATTTCCTCCATCTGAAAATCAACATATTTGCCTGTTTCATCAAAAAAATCACAGTGTCAATCTTACATACTACAAAAAGGAAAAATACATGTGTTATATCTCTATGCACATTTTATACAATTCTATCATCATCATCATCATCTCATCGTCATCATCGTTGTCGTCGTCATCATCATCATCGTCGTCGTCGTCATCATCATCATCGTCGTCGTCATCATCATCATCATCATCATTAGTATTATTATTATTATTAATATTATTATTATTATTATTATTATTATTATTATTATTATTATACCATATTTACAGGATCGGAGACCTGGAGGTAGTCCGCCCAGTCAGAGATCTAGCAAGTCAGCATCCTTAAGCTAGCGGTAGTCCGCCTACATAAGAACTGAAATATACAAGAATTTTTATATAGCTTCTCGGATTGCATGGTGTTATTTTACCTGAGCAAAGGGTCTGTTAAGGATCTAATACATACTTCTTATTGAGCCCATGCGTCTGATAGTTCTAACCGGGTATAAGGTGCCTTTTTCAACTCCTTATCGGGCTGTGAACCACGGCTGACCAGACGGAACCGCTAAGGCAAAGCCAATAAGAGTAGTACTAGATCCGACTGTACCTCGATCTCAGAACCAAGTTGAGAACCCATAACAAAGTCCTTTATATTTTAATAAAGCTTAGATCGTTCATGGTCTATATAGGAGAGAAGTTAGTTATTCAACATAGATATGAGATCTTTAGCCGGACCTAGTCCTGGCTAGGAGAGACAGAGCTCAAAGAAAGACTAAAAATAAAAATACCTTATAAATGGTTGTCACCAAAGTCCAAGATGTGAATAACTGATCAGATTTTTATTTATAATCGGAATCGGAACAATGCTTACAAGAGATGGCTTTTCTAAGATTCACAACTATTTAAAAGAGAGAGCATTTATTTTTCTGATGCCCTTCTTTTAAGAAAAACTAAGGATTTTATAGACAAAAATAAAAGCAGAAGGAATTTATGTACAGTAAATGAGGCCCACTATCTGGGTCCCTAAACAGTGTATCTACTGTGAGTGGGCTCTGGGCAACAGTGTATCTCCTGTTGAGTGGGCTCAAGCTTTTACAGTGTCTTCTTCTTCATGTATTTTCTTTGCCATGTCTTTTATCCATTGCCTTCATTTGTTGCAAGAATTCTTCTGCATCTAGTAGCTCGGTGGCAGACAATATATTGTTTGTTTCAGCGTGCTGCGACTCTCTTGCTATATCATCATTACTCGTCTCACTCCGCATTGAAGTGTCTGATTTATCGATCTGAGTTATGGTTTGAAGTAAATTTCTTTTTTACTTCTTCTAGATAGTCCCTAATCATGCTTTCATTATCTCTATCTTGAAAGGAGATTCTTCTAGCAATATGCCTTACTGAGTTATCATCAATAATTCCCTTTTGAGGAATTTTATTATATTCATTGATTCTTTCGCTAATGGTATCCTAAAGCTCCTAGCCAATTAATTGCTTTGTTTTGGGATCTTGTTTCATTAACTTGTCCCAAAAGTTATTGTAATATGTCCTGTATAGGCAAGTAATATTTTCCTCTGTGAAACCTACTTCAGGAGTCCATTTATGAATCCACGGTATTGAAAATTCAATGAAGAAATAGATTTGATCTATTTTTTCAAACCAACAGATATGATCTGCATGATAAAATTTGTTTAAGTCCGGTGACACTTTTGTCCATTCCTTGTATAACTTGAGGAACTGTTTAGGTAAAATTTGAATCTGAAAATATCTTTGCGCACACTTTTATGAACCAAGTGTGTTTATGTTTATTATTGTTATAATAGAGCACTTTATCAAATGCTTGGATATAATCCCAATACGTGAAATTCATTCTAGTATTGTTGAGGCTTATTTGCCTCTCCTTCATGGTAGAAATACCTCAGTCTTCAACTAATATAACCTGTTTAATAATGATTTTTGAGAAGTTATAAACTTTCTCATGTGGGCTATAACCTGCACCGGAGAAGTGCTGAAATTCTGCACTTCCTGAGCTTATCAATATCTCTTCATAATATGATCGAGTTTTGTATGACTCCCCTGGATAATATAATCCATTGATTAGGTACCTTTGGAATATCTTTCAAGGTTCATCGTTTCGCTGGAGATCAAAATTTTTTAAAAGAAATATCATTTCTTTTTTCGATAATTTTTCGTAGGATTTGATATCATCAATATCCTCTTTTGTGATATCCTTTTGCTTCTGATCAACCAAGTATTCCTGCATGTGGCCGTATAATGGACTGTCTTTTGGAATATCTTCTTGCAGATTAACCATTTGCCTTGAACTGGATGAAGATTCTTCCTGGGAGAAATCTTCTTATTTATCAAAATTCGTCTTCCCATTTGTATGATCGGGGAGTTTGAAGAGGATCTGTATGACGATCCTTGATACGATTGTGAATTGGTTGTGGATCCGTATGATGGTCCCTGAGATGATCTTCCCCTTCCCCTTCCTCTGCCTTTAGTATGAATCCATGGTTGATCCATCCTGCATATGTAACAATCTTTGGTCATTCAGAGTAATAATTTTCATAATCTGTCAGATATTCTTCTGAGTAATCAAGTATAAGAAAACCTTCGAAATCTTCTTTCAAAATATTATCAATAAGTTTTTCAATAATAAGTCCTTTCAGATATCTCGGTAATATAAGTACCTTGAGGATAGTAATGAGAGTTTTATCATCAAAAAAGGCTTCGGAAAACATTTTATTGGAGGTATTCTCTGGATAAGAAATCCGGTAAAGAATTATCAACTCCCTTCTATATTGAATCTCAGAATCAAAAGGGGCTAATTGAGCTTGCCACCTTGCAAATATAAGTTTGGAAGCATCATGCTTGAAATCTTTATCAAACATAAATTTGATGGATTGAGCATCAGTTTTTATCAAAAACTTTTGATTGTATAAATCATCCTGAAACTTCAAAACACATTTAACGATAGTTAACATTTCATGGGCCACAACAACATATTTTTTCTAGGTCTCATTCCATTTTCCAGAATGAAATCTGATAAGATATTCATTCTTATCATGGGGATTTATTTGCTTTAAAATCCCACGATAACTAACATTAGACGCATCCGTCTCAATAATATTTTGCCAAGCAGGATTGGCCAGAGCTAAGCAAGGCAAAAATTGCACTCAAAGCTTAATATGTTTTACCAAGTTGGTATGACTATCAGTCCAGGGAGATTTATAATCTTCTTCGGCCTGTCATATAAGGGGGTCAAATCTCGAGAAAGATATTTATAGAAAGGGGATATGTAATTTAAACTTCCCAAAAACCTTTGCAATTGAGTCATATCGGTGATAACATCAGGAAACTTTGATGCAACGTCAATAGCTCTTTGAATAGGGGTGACTTTCCCTTGACAAATCTGAAGTCCTAGAAATCGAACATCTGTTTGGAATAAATTCATTTTTTGTTTCGAGATAACCAAACCATTTTGTATCACAATTTTCTTAAAAATATCAAGATGCCTAATATGCATTTCAAATGTTTTAGAAAATACGAAAATATCATCAATATAAACAATGATAAAAATTCATATACGGATTGAAAATATCATTCATGATTTTCTGAAATTCAGATGGGGTATTTTTCAAACCAGAAGGCATAACGTTCCATTTATATTGTCCAAACGGAACATTAAAAGTTGTTCTATAAGCATGCTCTTTAAATACTTGGATCTGCCAATATCCAGATTTTAAATCAAATTTCAAAAATATATTGGCATCATATAATCTGGATAATAAATCTCTTTTATTTGGAATAAGATACCTAATCTATTTTAAATACTTGTTTAAAGGTTTATAATTAATAACTAGTATAGGGACACCTCATTCCCTCTCAGCGACGTTGTTAACATAAAAGGTTGGGCAAGACCATGGGGACTTAGAAGGTTTAATCAAACCCTTTTGTAAGAGATTATCAATCTCAGTTTGCAAAACTCTACTAACTCAGCGTTCATTTGGCAGGGCCGAGATTTAGTAGGGATATCATCCTCAGAAAAGCCTTCTTCATATGAAAGAGTTACAATGTAAAGAATCCATTGTAAATATCGATGGCAATCTATTCGGAAATCAATTAAATATTTTCCATCACTTTAGCAGATTTCAGAGAATCGAATATATTCATACTGAATAATTCCAATTGTAAAGAATCCATATGATTCTACTTCATATTAATCAAAACATTAATATCTCTGGTTACCGGATTTGTAACAAAAGAGTAAGTTATTTCATTATCTTTATAAGTAGCAGAAAATCCTTTTGAGTCAATACCTGTAAAAGGATAAATAGCATTTATAAATGGGGTTCCAAGTATGATTGGAGGGTATATTTGATTTTTAACTAGGAAGAAGAAATGAGGAATGCAGACTTTATTCTGGCAAATTTTTGCATTAGGCAATTTATACTTTATATCTAAAGCATGTCCTGATGCAGACTTGACCAAATGAGTAGTTTTTTGAAAATATTTTGTAGGCACTAAGCCTTCCTGAATACAGCTAACATCTGCACCACTATCAATCTTGCCAATGTTAGTAATCGAAAAACTGTTATCAATCAAAATAGTACATTTAACATACTGATGTTTGCGTAATCAATGACATAACTTCCAATGCAAGTGTCTACGATCGTGCAATAGTATAATAACCCAACCAAGGGTTGGGGTCGAGTCCCAAGGGAGTGGTTTCGAGAATTAATAGAAAAATAAAATTAAGTTCTAACTAGTTGTAGCTAAAGACATTAACGATTAAAAACATTGTAAATTAAAAAGGAGGACACAAAAGTGTCAAATATCGATTTGGGGGTTTGTCACAAATATAGCAAAAACAGTAAAATTAACAAGAAATCTATAAATGAGAGGGGATTCTTAGGGTGTGACCGTAATATATATTAATTTAAATCATTGGGTACATGTTTTCGATAGGAAATTTGCAAGATAATAGTGACTAGGCTAAGCTTTAGATGGAAATAAGTTCCCTCTCAGGCAACTTACCCCGTTTCAAATAGGTTCCTTTCGGACACCCATTTGCTGCATGAAGGCCAGCCTATGCCTTACCCCACTCAGTCTCTCGAGCTGAGAGTTAGGATATGGGACTAGGGCTTACCCTCTTGGGCTGAACCTCATGTCGACCCAATCCTTATGCCATCAATCTAGCGGTCTTGGTTTCACGACCTCTCTCTCGAGCAAGCCGAAAACACATGGGTAGTTTTGTATTTGAAACTACAAACCCATTAAATTAAACCACAACCACTAGGTAAAATCACCATTAAAATACATCTAACCTATCAGCAAGCAAAACTCAACAATAATCTCAACACATATTTGCTAAATCACACCCCAATAATGGGGGTTTTTAGCCACATATCAAGAGATAGAAAATTATACCTAAATGAGCTTGCATTCAAATGGGTATGAAGATTTAAGTCTTGTTACAAGCCAAGAATGAAGAATCCAAGAGACCAAAGTCCAAATCCTTGGAGATGAAATCCTCTTCTTCTTCAAGTTTCCAAAACCCTCTCCAAACTCAGAGCAAAAATAAAAGTACTAAAAATTATATTAAGAATCTGATATTGTCTAATGATATTTTTCTCTATAACTCTCAATGAGTATTTATAGTTTTCAAAAATTTGTTTTGCGAAGGATCATTCGTCGACATTAGTCGGAATCGTCGATCAACTCGGCGATTCGCTCTTTTGTGTAGTTTATCGCCTTCTTGCACCATCCTTTGGCATTGTCGTGCTTTGGGTCATTGGGCGATATAGTACTGCTTCACGGAACTGCTCGGCGATGCGCCGACTGCTCGTTCCGCCGACTTGATCCTTTCCTTTAGGCTCAGCACACTCGAACAAAACGCGAAGTGAGACCCTTCGGCGATTCACCAAGTGGACTCGGCGATCCTTAGGCCTTCATTTTCTTGTTCTTTTCAGCCTTTTCGTTCCTTTTTGCGAAGTAGTGTCCATGCTTTCCTTCAATCTTCGAATACCTGAAACGTAAGTGTTTTCATCATATATTGAGATAAAATAAGCATTTGAGGACGCAATTTCTATTAAAATATAGCCCTAAATGAGTCCAATTTGTGGACTCATCAACACCCCGAACTTAAACTTTTGCTTGTCCTCAAGCAAACTCGAGTTCAGCTGGTCACAAAGGGTGTCTCAAACAGTGCTACACAAGACTCAATCATGAATGTACAAAACAAGACTCAAGTTACTCATTCAAAGATCAATTGTGTACTCAAAGATTCAAGTTGTGACACACCATTACCAAAGATTCTCATGCTCGCAATTCTTGCTACTTGTGCAAGTTCAAGTTCAACAAAAAGTATCTAAATGCCCTCACAAAAAGAATGATTCAATATTCACACATAGAGGTTAATCAATTTAAGATCAGGAATCAGATGCAGCGCTCACACTAAAAAAGAGGAACACAATACATGTTTTCACCCATAGGTTTGCCCTTATTTTCCAATTGACTTTCGATTTGCCTTACTCAAGATCAAAAAGGTCTTTTCAAGGCTTGAAATGGGGCTGAGTGCAAAGGTATGGTCATTTAGACTTAGTGACTTCTTCAACCTCGTGAGAAGTGGTGTTCTCAAAACGTCCTTTCCTTTCCCTTATCACTTTTCCTTCTAGTGCTTCTAAGTCATCCTTTTATTCACTCTCCTTGTATTGCTTGGAAACCCAATTCCTTTTGCACTTTTTATTCCACAACTTTTTTTTTTTACAGAGTGTTTCCATTTTGTTTTGCAATACCATGGGTTAAGGGAGACTTTTCTTGCACTCCTCGATTTCTCCTTTTCCTTTTCACCACACCCCCAACTTAGGCTTTTGGCCTAAGTTGGTTATTCACTAAACCACAAATCAAGAGGATTATAGGTAGTGGGTCAAGTAAGGTCTAGGGTTCATCAAGGTTCTTCCAAAGAAAGGTAAGGCTCAATGGGTGTTCAAAAGAGTTTCACACGCTCACGGGTAGGCCACAAAAGAGGTATATGTCAAATTTGGCTCACACTCTTTAAAGTTGCCTAAGATCATTTAAAGAGCACACCTTTCTCAATCAATCAGACTAACGGGGCAAATTCTGGGTTTATTCATGCATGGTTCAAAGTAAGCTAATCACACAAGGCATCGACACTTAAGTCAAACAAGACTGCACACTTTCACTAGTGTGCAACTGTCACGCATCGAGACTACCCCCAAGATGCGAACACGGGACCTAGGACCACAAGTGATCCCACGCTAACCCGGCTGACTTGATCATGAGAATACTAAAGATAATAAACTGATGTGGAAGCTAAATCATAAATAAAAATGAAAAGATGGGGAATACCCATATACTATAATTGATATAAATGATAACTGATGAGTTTAATACAAAGATGATATTAACTCAATACTAAGCTGAATCTAGTTATGTTTGAAAATAGCCTCTAACTGACTAGAAATGCTAGGACAGGCCCCATTGAGCCTGACCTGCAAGATATAATACAACTGAAATAACATATAACTGAACAAAGCAAATAAGCAATGATATAATCTGAATAGGATATAGTTACTGAATGCTGAGATAACTGAATGCAGTGACCAATTTATAACATGCTGAAATTGAATACTGGATATATTAATAAATGGTCAATGCAATAAGATCTGACTGAACTGTGGAAGCTACTAATAACTGATAATAAAACCACATGAGCTAAATGTGGAGTCCGATGTATACGCCTCATCGAGAGGACCCAATATACCCTGCCAGAGGTATAGAGACATGCTAGCGTGATCACTAAAATGATGCCCATAGAGAGGACTTACAACCTACGTGGGCAGTAGTTCTAGGACTATTTGGGTACGCTGAACCCTAGTCCAACTCGGTATTATGCTACTCCCAATGGATTAAGTGATTAACACATTATGACTAAATTTCTGTAAGTTACTGGATAGCTCAAATTGAACATGCAAAACTGAGAATGCAACAATTAATCTTATAATGATGCATTCATAAACTGAGGCATGTATAACTGAATAACTGAAACATCTGACCTAACATGTGTAATTCATGAACTAAAGAAATACATAGCTAGGGTTCTGAAATTAATGCAATAAATTGAATATTAACATACTAATCTGATTTGGATCATTCTAACAGCTAGGAACCCAACAATTCTAACATTCAAGAAACCCTAGGTCTAGTCATAATAAGGGAATCAAGAAACTGACTGAAAACTAGGGACCTAATGGGTGAAAGGAACCCACTAGTGAAATCCCACGTACCTGGTGACGAATTTCACGAAGAAATCCTTTGATTTCTGGGCTGGAACTAAAGAAAACTTGATGCGTTCTTGAACTAGGGTTCTTGACTTCTTTCTCCTCTTAGCATTCTAATTTTTCTATGTTTTTGATTAATGATTTGACTTAGGTAAGTTCTAGTTATGTTTCTAGGCTTAAACTGACTAAAACCTTATAATTTAGGGTCTAAACGACGTAGCTTAGGGGTCCAACGAAATAGGAAAAGGACCAAAACAAGCCTAACTTAATTCTGGCAAAGCCCATCCACGGAAGGAACAACGGTCCGTTGTTTGATCTACCGGCCGTCGTTTGGGTCCGTCAGTCAAGTCTGTCCGGCAGGTCATCACTAAAACGAGCATAAGTTTTTACTCGGAGGTCGGATTTTAGCAAACTTGGTGGCCTTGGAAAGAGGATTCAATTATCTATCATATAATAGGTCATGGTACACTTAATTCATTTTTTTCTAAGAGTTATGAACATTTGAAGTTGACCTAATCAATAATTTTCCTCTAACTGGCTGCTGACCCTCATCTACGGTCAGACGTACAGACCGTGCAATGAACGATGGTCCGTGCTGGTCGAGCGTAGTTCGTGTCAGAGGTTGGGTAAAGGAGACTTGATCCACAGACATAGACCACAGACCGTGGTCTGATCTACGGATTGTGGGTTTGTCCGTGGGTTGAGACTTAGCTGATTTTCTGAGCTGGGTTTGGGGAGGGGGTGCAGTGGTGAACCATGGACCACCTACACGGGCCGTGGTATGTCCTACGGTCCGTGGATGGCAACCGTGGGTTGCACCTGCAACTTCTCAAAATCTGGATTTTGGTCTATCTAGGATACGGGGTGTTACATTATCTCCCCCTTGAGAACATTCTTCCTCGAATGAAGACTAAACTAGCTGAAATAGAGGGAAAGTGCTGCAATCTCTACCACTAATCACTGAGAACTGAATTTCTGACTGAACTGAGTTCCAAGAACATGCAAATACGCTTAAAATGCAAGTACAAACTGAAGGAACATGATTCTAAGACTGAATTTACGCATAAATGACTAAAAAATTAAAGAGAAACTATTACCTCAACCTAGAGTGAAATCAGAAGGAAAGAGGTGAGGATACTTGGCTTTCATGGCCACTTCTGCTTCCCAAGTGGCTCCCTCTACAGACTGACTCCTCCACCAAACCTTAACTGAAACGACTTCTTTGTTTCTCAACCTTCTAACTTGATGATCAAGAATCTCAACTGGTACATCCTTATAAGAATGGCTATCTTTTACAACCACAGTCTCTAATGGCACTACGGATGCTGGATTACCCACACACTTCTTCAAAAGTGAAATGTGAAAGACTGGATGCACTGCTACCAAATCTGCTGGCAACTCTAACTCATAAGCCACTCTACCAATCCTTTTCAAGATCCGGTAAGGGCCTACATTTCTGGGATTGAGCTTCCCTTTCTTGCCAAATCTCATCACCCCCTTCATAGGTAACACTTTCAGGAAAACCCAATCATCAACTTGGAACTCTAGTTCCCTTCTTCTCACATCTGCATAAGACTTCTGGCGACTCTGGGCAGTCTTAAGTCTATCTCTAATGAGTTGCACTTTCTCCATAGCATCAAGGACTCAATCTGGTCCTATCAAGGCTGCTTCACCTACTTCAAACCAACCAACTGGATATGTACATCTACGCCCATACAATGCCTCATAAGGGCCCATCTCTGAATGCTGGAATGGTAACTATTGTTGTAGGTGAACTCAATAAGAGAAAGGTGATCTTCCCAACTACCCTTGAAGTCGATCACACAAGCTCTCGACATGTCCTCTAAGGTCTGAATGGTACGCTCTGCCTGACCATCCGTCTGTGGATGAAATGTTGTGCTAAGGTTAACCTGAGTACCAAGACCCTTCTGAAATGACTTCCAGAAATGAGAGGTAAATTGAGGACCTCTATCTGAGATGATAGACAAAGGAACCCCATGAAACCTCACAATCTCATTAACGTAAAGCTTGGCATAATCCTCCGCCGAATCTGTAGTCTTGACCGCCAAAAAGCGAGAAGACTTAGTAACCCTATCAACAATCACCCAAATGGAGTCATGCTGTCTGCGAGTACGAGGTAAACCTGTGATGAAGTCCATATTGATCACTTACCACTTCCAAGTAGGATTGTCAATCTCTAGAGTCATGCCTCCTGGTTTTTGATGTTCTACCTTGACGTGCTGGCAATTGGGGCACTTAGCCACAAAGTTTGCTATATTTCTTTTCATACCATTCCACCAATAGACTTCCCATAGATCGCGGTACATCTTAGTGGCACCTGGATGAATAGAATATCTGGAGTTATGGGCCTCTGCAAGAATATGTTGTCTCAACTCGCCCATATTAGGAACACATAATCGACCCTAGAAGCGAAGCACACTATCTCCTCCTTGGGAGAAAACCTCCACTCTCTCATTGTGGACTGTACCCTTAGGCTCAAGCAAGATTGGATCACTGTCTTGCTTTTCCTTAACCTCTACTACCAAAGAAGATTCTGCCCCATTCTGAACCGTTACACCACCATCTGATATGCTCATAAGACGAACTCCTAGGCGAGCAAGTCTGTGAACATCCTTTATTAGCTCTTTTCTTTCTTCCTCAACATGTGCTACACTACCCATAGATAATCTGCTAAGAGCATCTGCTACTACATTTGCCTTACCTGGATGGTAATGCATGCTCATATCATAATCTTTGAGGAACTTAACCCACCTTCTCTGGCAAAGATTCAACTCTTTCTGGGTGAATACGTACTGGAGGTTCTTATGGTCTGTGAACACATCTACATGAACACCATACAAGTAGTGTCTCCAAATCTTGAGTGCAAACACCACTGGTGCAAGCTCGAGGTCATGAGTCGGATAATTCTTCTCATGTACCTTAAGCTGTCTAGAAGCATAATCTATAACCTTACCTCACTGCATCAATACACAACCTAGGCCGACCCTGGATGCATCACAATAGATCACATAACCATCTGAACCCTCTGGTAGAGTTAAGACATGAGTTGTAGTCCACCTAGTTTTCAGTTTTGTGAAGCTTTTCTCAGAATTATCTGACCATCGAAACTTGACCATCTTCTGAGTCAACCTAGTCAATAGTGAGGCTATGGATGAAAATCCTTCCACGAACCATCTGTAATATCCTGCTAGACCTAAGAAACTTCTAATATCTGTAGCAGTGGTAGGTCTAGGCCATTGTTTCACTGCTTCTATCTTCTAGGAATCTACTCAAATTCCTTCACTAGACACAATATGCCCAAGGAAAGCAACTGATTGTAACCAAAACTCACACTTGTTAAATTTTGCAAATAACTGGTGTTCTTTGAGAGTTTGCAGAACAATTCTCAACTGACTCGCATGTTCTTCCTCATTCCTAGAGTAAATGAGGATATCATCAATAAAGATGATAACGAACAAGTCTAAGTACTACTTGAATACTCTGCTCATCAAATCCATGAAAGGTGCAGGAGCATTGGTTAGTCCAAATGACATGACAACAAATTCATAATGACCATATCGAGTTTTGAATGCTGTCTTCGGAACGTCACTATCTCTGACTTTAAGCTGATGATAACCCGATCTGAGGTCTATTTTTAAGAAATGACTAGCACCCTGAAGTTGGTTGAACAATTCATCAATCCTGGGGATGGGATACTAATTCTTGATTGTGACTTTATTCAATTGCCTATAGTCAATGCACATTCTGAGAGAACCATCTTTCTTCTTTACGAACAATACTGGTGCACCCCATGGCGAAATACTAGGTCTGATGAAACCCTTATCTAGAAGGTCTTTCAACTGCTCTTTCAATTCCTTAAGCTCAGCTGGAGCTATTATGTAAGGAGGAATAGAGATAGGCTGGGTATCTGGAAGGAGATCAATCCCAAAGTTGATTCCCCTTTCGGGAGAAACTCTGGGAAGATCATCTGGAAACACTTCTGGAAACTCATTGACTACAAGGACTGACTCAAGAGTTGGGGATTCAGAACTAGAATCTTTAACCTGAACTAGATGATAGAGATAACCCTTAGAGATAATCTTTCTGGCCTTAAGGTAAGAATTGAATTAACCTATAGGCGTTAAGCTACTACCCTTCCATTCTAGGATTGGTTCGTCTGGAAACTGAAAACGAACAATCCTAGTTCTACAATCAACTGAGGCATAACATGAATGTAACCAATCCATGCCTAGAATGACATTGAAGTCTACAATTTCTAACTCTACAAGATCTGCTGAGGTGACTTTCTGAGAGACTGTGACAGGGCATTTTTGTATACCCGTCTAGCTATAACTGGGTCACCGACTGGAGTAGAAACTGAGAAATGTTCTGAAAGTGTTTCTGGGCTAACACTGAATTGGACTGCTATGTAAGGAGTTACAAAAGACAAAGTAGCCCCTGGATCTAACAATGCATAAACATCAAGATCAAAGACTCATAACGTACCAGTGACTACATCAGGAGAATCTTCCTGATCTTGGCGAGCCTGAAGGGCATAAAGCCTGCCTTGGCGCTGACTGCCACCTATACAAAATGACACACCCTGGTGAGTTGGGTGACCTGCCGGTACTGTTGGAAGTGTAGACTGAACCCTAGTATTGTTACCTTCTTGCCCCTTCCTGGCAGAAGGGCAATTTTTCACCCTATGACCAGACTGACCATACCTAAAACATCATTCATTGCCTGCAAGACACTCGCCTAGATAGTTCTTACCACACTTTGGACAAGTTGGATAGGTCCTATTTCCTGAAACACTTCCCTGAGACTTAGAGCCTGATGCCCTGCCTTTCTGATCGTTACAGAACCTAGGGGATGGAACACTAGCTGATAAAGGTGCTGGAGTTGAAGACTGCTGCTGAAACTGCGAGCGATTTCCACCACCCAATTTCTGTTGGGAATACTCGTAGTTACCTGTTGTTGCTCTCTTAGTCTCCTTAGCCTATTCCCTAAGCTTATCACCTTCAACCTACTGAGCATGAGTCATGAGCCTAGAGATGTTTATGTCTCCCAATAACATAGCATTCCTGCACTCTGTTTTCACTAAGTCTGACACTCCATACAGAAACTTATTCATCTGAGCCCTGGAATCAACAACCATGTGAGGAGCATACTTGGAGAGTTGGTTAAACTTGAGCCTATACTCTTGGACAGTCATGTTACCCTGCCTTAAGCTCATAAATTCCTCGGCGCTTGCTTCTCTCAACTCTATGGGGAAAAACCTGTCCAGAAAGGTTTCACTGAAACAATCCCAAGTATTAGGAGCTGCATCTGTACCCCTGTTCTCCTTCCACTGAGTATACCAGATATGAGCCACATCCTTAAGTTGGTAAGATGCTAACTCAACCCGATCATTCCCAGTTACCTGCATCACTTCAAAGATCTTCTTGATCTCATCCAAGAAATTCTAGGGATCCTCACCAGTCTGCGATCCTAAGAACTCAGGCGGATTCTTCCTAACAAAGTCACGAAACCTCGCTGCTGCTGATCCACCATTTGCATTCACAGGAGCTTGAACCCGCTGATTGTTCTAGTTGGCCACACTCTGAGCCAAAATCTGAATGGCGTTCCTGAACTCTGCATTCGACACTTCTTGATCAGGGACTGGAGGAGCTGCGTTTGCGTTCCTAGAATTCAAATTCCTGGCATTAGCTCTACGAGGAGGCATGATCACTGAAATGTAGAACATCGAGTTAGAATGGAATTTAGATCATACCTTACGCACGATAAGAGTAACAAGAAAATGAAGATTTCCTAAAACACTTTGTAGCTTCCCACTCATTAGATGTGGTGAACTTCACACCTATGAAAAGGACTCTACTTAGTGCAACTTTTCAGACATCCTAGGACACTTAAACCTAGTGCTCTGATACCAAGTTTGTCACGCCCCGAGACTACCCTCGAGACGCGGACACGGGACCTAGGACCACAAGTGATCCCAAGCTAACCCTGCTAGCTTGATCATGAGCATACTAAAGATAATAAACTGATGCGGAAGCTAAATCATAAATAAAAATGAAAAGATGGGGAATACCCATATACTATAACTGATATAAATGATAACTAATGAGTTTAATACAAAGATGATATTAACTCAATACTAAGCTGAATCTAACTATGTCTGAAAATAGCCTTTAACAGACTAGAAAAACTGGGACAGACCCCAGCTAAGTCTAGCAAAACTGAAACTAAAGGACTAAATATAAGACTAAAAAAAGACTCATGACTATTGTCCTCGGAGAATGAGGACTCACCACTGATTTTGCTAAACTGGAGATCGAGAACCGATCTAAGCGTGATCTGGATGCTGAGAACTTGAACCTACATCACGAGAAGATGTAGCGCACGTATGCGTCAGTACTTGAAAGGTACTAAGAATGCAAGATATAATACAACTGAAATAACATATAACTGAACAAAGCAAATAAGCAATGATATAATCTGAACATGATATAGATACTGAATGCTGAGATAACTAAATGAGTGACAAATTTATAACATACTGAAACTGAATACTGGATATACTGATAAATGGTCAATGCAATAAGATTTGACTGAACTGTGGGAGCTACTAATAACCGATAATAAAACCATATGAGCTAAATGTGGATTTCGATGTATGCGCCCCATCGAGAGGACCCAATATACCCTACCAGAGGTATAGAGGCATGCTGGCGTGATCACTGAAATGATGCCCACAGAGGGGACTTACAACCAACGTGGCTAGTGGTTCTGGGACTATTTGGGTACGCTAAACCATAGTCTAACTCGGTATTATGCTACTCCCAATGGATTAAGTGATTAACACATTATGACTGAATTTCTGTAAGTTGCTGGATAGCTCAAATTGAACATGCAAAACTGAGAATGCAACAATTAATCTGATAATGATGCATTCATAAACTGAGGCATGTATAACTGAATAACTGAAACATCTGACCTAGCATGTGTAATTCAAGAACTAAAGAAATACATAGCTAGGGTTCTGAATTTCATGCAATAAACTAAATATTAACATACTAATCTAATTTGGATCATTCTAACAACTAGGAACCCAACAATTCTAACATTCAAGAAACCCTAGGTCTAGTCATATTAAGGGAATCAAGAAACTGACTGAAAAACTAGGGACCTAATGGGTGAAAGGAACCCACTAGTGAAATCCCACATACCTGGTGACGAATTTTACGACAAAATCCTTTGATTTATGGGCTAGAACTGAAGAAAACTTGTTGCGTTCTTGAACTAGGGTTTTTGACTTCTTTCTCCTCTTGGCGTTCTAATTTTCTAAGTTTTTGATTAATGATTTGACTTAGGTAAGTTCTAGTTATGTTTCTAGACTTAAACTGACTAAATCTTCATAATTTAGGGTCTAAACGATGTAGCTTAGGGGTCCAACGAAATAGGAAAAGGACCAAAACAATCCTAACTTAATTCTGGCGAAGCCAATCCACGGAAGGAATGACGGTCCATCGTTTGATCTACTGGCCGTCGTTTGGGTCCGTCAGTCAAGTCTGTCCGGCAGGTCTTCACTAAAACGAGCATAACTTTTTACTCGGAGGTCGGATTTTAGCAAACTTGGTGGCATTAGAAAGAGGATTCAATTATCTATCATATCATAGGTAATGGGAAACATAATTCATTTTGTGCTAAGAGTTATGACCATTTGAAGTTCACCCAATCAACAATTTTCCTCTAACTGACTGTTGACCCTCATCTACGGTCAGACCTATGGACCGTGCTTTGAACGATGGTCCATGCTGGTCGACCATAGCTCATGTCAGAGGCTGAGTAAAGGAGTTTTGATCCACGGACATAGACCACGGACCGTGGGTCTGTCCGTGGGTCGAGACTTAGCTGATTTTATGAGCTGGGTTTGGGGAGGGGTTGTAGTGGTGAACCATGAACCACCAGCACGGGCCATGGTTTGATCTACGGTCTGTGGATGGAAATCGTGGGTTGCACCTGCAACTTCTCAAAATCTGCATTTTGGTCTATCTAGGATACGAGGTGTTATAACAACGGTCATTACAAGAGAATCAATTCGATAAATGGCTAATCACAACAAGATGCAAAGAGTTCACATATTGATCCGTTGTAGCCGTGCATTCATGTTCGTTCGATTGAGAGCACTAAATAATTCATCAGTATTGATCAGTACTGAGACTTAAAATTTGCAAAAGAACAACCACTTTCAACACACGAGAGGTGGCAAAAATGTATGAAAAATTCAAAATTTTTTGGAAGGGTCAAAATCGTTTCTGTAATTTAAAAAAAAAGAGAGCCACGAGCTCAAACATCAACAAAAAGCTGTATTTAATGTAATTAAAAATAGACAACCCAACTGTACACAAAAACACAAATATCCATATCAAGCAAGCAAGGTGGGCCTCACCCCGCCACAATAAAATGTGATTGTGCTCAAGTGCAAGTAATAAGTATCCAACAGTTAAAGTAAAGAAAGAACAGAGAAAGAGGTAATGAGGGGATCCTGTCTACATGCTTGCTCCACCTGTCGGGGCAGATACGCTTGCTCCATCTGTCGGGGCATTGTTGCTAGCATTAGCCTGAAATTCAACAATGGTCCCAGAATTGTCATTCTGGTTCTCATTGAGTTCATTTGTCCTACCTTCTACAGCGATGTTAGCAACAACCATTCTATCCACGTCATGGCTCGTAAAAAAAATAGAGTTTATAGCTGTGTGGACTCCACATTTCCATGAAGGAATAGTGGGATCAATGGGGACCCTTCTGCTGGAGCTCGCTTTCTTACTTTCTCTCTTCTCTTTTGCCAGTTCTGCTATCTTCTCGTCTCTTTTGAAATCTCGTGCTCTTACATGTCGGGGTGGCATATCTCTCCCTGCGACCTTAGGTCTAGCCATTTCTGTAAAAGACTTCGAGAAAAAGTTAGAGAATATTTAAACAGGGGCAGGGGAGTCCTGGCTGTAGAAGGCAGTTTCGCTGAAAATGATGCATAAAATGGTACAAGGGTGCAGACAAAAGGGCGGATAAGTAAGCTTTCGGTGAGTCGCTGAGTGTGCTTGGCGACATCAGACTTACCACCGAAGGTAATAGATCAGTCAATACATGCAGCTAAAGGTGAAATGGGGAGGTTAGGTGAACCACCGAACAGTTCGGTGAACTCGATTTAGCTCGCCAAACTACCCCACGTGTCTATTTTCAACCCATTTCGTTCGAATTCAACCCCACAACCCCTGATAATGCAATGTAAGTTTGTACAACACAAATTCAACGAAGACCCAACACAATTTAAGAACTCCCATAGCAAAATAATTTAACTCAAAAGAACAGTTGAGTGGGATTCCACCAATTTCGCAAATATTACCGGATAATAATCGATAATGCAATGCGATCCCATCGACTTAGAGACTCAACAGAGATTTTATACTATCAATCATTATGCAAATGAGTACAAATTTTGATAAAATAACTGAGGGGTTCGATTACCAACCTTTGGTGCTGAATTAGATTGTACTGACGTGCTAGGCAGCAATGCGATCCAAATCCGCACATAATTTGATACTTAAAATACTTTAAAATTGTGAGAAATATAAAACTAAAGTGCAGGTGTGAGTTTGATAGGATGGAAAAAAATGAGAGGAACTAAATGAAGTAGAACTTTTAAAACTGTTGCTTGCAAAGACCGTTCAGTTACTGCCCATTCGGCGACATGAGTTAGGCTTGTCCAATCACTCGGTGGAGTGCCAAGTGATTACTAACTTTGCCTAATGAAATAGGATCTACGTCTCACGTGAGAATCCTAACAGCGATCTACATCCAGGTCGCCGTTATTGTCGGTGATTTGTCAATAGTTTCCAGAGCTCGCCGAGTTTTACAAACTCCAATGTTTGCGAAGCCTAGAGTCAAACGGCGGATAAGATCAGATTTTCCGATCCTTTTGGAGACTCACCGACTGGATTCATCACTTCGCCTATGTGCACTTTTCGTTCATTCTCCATACTTCCATCTGCACAACCAACACACCATTATTTTATCAAAGCAACAAAAAACAATAATTGCTTGATTGAAATTGAATGAGAGGTAATAGTTTGGCTAAGGGTAGACACATCTTCTTTCATGCCTTTTAGCATTTTGTCTGACCCTTCAACTTTGTTGAGGATGAGTGAGAGCATATCCTCAGGCCTACCACCATCCAAATCCTTTGGCTTTTGGCGTTCATGGGGAGGCACGCATCTATCCTTCTCCCCATCCTTCCAATTTGGATTACGGTCCCTCAATTAATTTGAGCGGTAGCCACCGCCTTGGTTGGCTAGATAGTCTACCTCCTCGTTATACAAGGCTTCAAACTTCATCTCCTCAAGATTAGTTCCCCCGATCCCCACAACGTTGACACCACGAGCATCGGCTCCCATAACATTTTTGGATAGAATATCCAGCTATGTCATGATTTTGGGAATGTTCTGGTCTCTCTCATAATCTTTCTCAATCTGCTCTTGGGATAGCTTGAAAGTGAGAGGGAGAACTTGGTCCTCATGAGTGTACCATGCTCCGTTGATGGTTGTCATACCATCTAAAAGTTGGGCTGCTACTGCATACGGCTACTGTACTAAGCCTCCAGGCGAGAGTTGGTCAGCGACACCTTTGTTTACCGAGTCCAAACTCCGGTAAAAGTATTGAAGTAACACTTTATTCGGCAAACCGTGGGTTGGGCATTGTAGCACCAACTTTTTTAACCTTCGCCAAGTTTCATGCAGAGGCTCTCCTTCTAGACGTTTAAAGCTCTGGATGCTATCCCGCAGCGACATCATCTTTGAGGGAGGGAAAAATCACACTTGAAATGCGGTCACCAACTCCTCCCAAGAAGTGATGGATTCACGTGGTAGCTCAGCTAGCCACTTGCAAGCCTCTCCCATCAACGAGAAAGGGAATAGTCTTAGCCGGACTGACTCCTGAGAGATGTTTTTGAACGAGAATGGTCAACACACATCTACAAAGTTTCGAAGATGCTCATGAGGAACTTCATGAGCCAGCCCACTAAAAAGACCCTTTAGTTGCAAGAGTTGCAACATGGTGCTCGTTATGTGGAACACTGCATTTCCCTCGGCTGGAAGTAAGCGGATGGCTCCACCACCTCCCATGAGGTGGGGGTCGCTGATGTTGGGCTCTTGAACATCGTTGAGATTTCTGATGTCGTCTTGATGGCCCACCTAGATACCGTTGCTACCATTAACACTCATGCTTTCTGAAATGTTCACACAGCACACAAACAAAACTAAAAATTAGGTAAGTAGACTACAACTAATAAGAACAAAGATTTTACTAATCTAAGAATTCTTAAATAACACCACTCCCCGACAGCAGCACAATTTTGATGTTTGCGTAATCAATGACACAACTTCCAATGCAAGTGTCTACGATCGTGCAATAGTATAATAACCCAACCAAGGGTTGGGGTCGAGTCCCAAGGATGTGGTTTCGAGAATTAATAGAAAAATAAAATTAAGTTCTAACTAGTTGTAGCTAAAGACATTAACGATTACAAACATTGTAAATTAAAAAAGGGGGACACAAAAGTGTTAAATATTGATTTGGGGGTTTTGTCACAAATATAGCAAAAACAGCAAAATTAACAAGAAATCTATAAATGAGAGGGGATTCTTAGGGTGTGACTGTAATAGATATTGATTTAAATCGTTGGGTACATGCTTTCGATAGGAAATTTGCAAGATAATAGGGACTAGGCTAAGCTTTAGATGGAAATAAGTTCCCTTTCGGGCAACTTACCCTGTTTCAAATAGGTTCCTCTCAGACACCCATTTGCCGCATGAAGGCCAGCCTACGCCTTACCCCACTTAGTCATTCGAGCTGAGAGTTAGGATATGGGACTAGGGATCACCCTCTCGGGCTGAACCTCATGTCGACCCACTCCTTACGCCATCAGTCTAGTTGTCTTGGTTTCACAACCTCTCTCCCGAGCAAATAAAAAACACATGGGTGGTTTTATATTTGCAACTACAAAACCATTAAATTAAATCACAACCACTAGGTGAAATCATCATTAAAATACATCTAACCTATCAACAAGCAAAACCCAACAATAATCTCAACACATATTTGCTAAATCACACCCCAAGAATGGGGGCTTTTAGCCACACATCAAGACATAGAAAATTTTACCTAAATGAGCTTGCATTCAAATGGGTATGAAGATTTAAGTCTTGTTACAGGCCAAGAATGAAAAATCCAAGAGACCCAAGTCCAAATCCTTGGAGATATCCTTTTCTTCTTCAAGTTTCCAAAACCCTCTCCAAACTTAGAGCAAAAATAAAAGTACTAAAAATTATATTAAGAATATGATATTGTCTAATGATATTTTTCTCTATAAATCTCAACGAGTATTTATAGTTTTCAGAAATCTGTGCTGCGACGGATCATTCGACGACATTAGTCGGAATCGTCGATCAACTCGACGATTCACCATTTTGTGTAGTTCATTGCCTTCTTGCACCATCCTTCGGCATCGTCATGCTCTTGGTCATTGGGCGATATAGTAATGCTTCACGGAACTGCTCGGCGATGCACCAACTGCTCCCTTGTTCCGCCAACTTGATCCTTTCCTTCAAGCTCAGCACACTGGAACAAAAGGCGAAGTGAGACCCTTCGGCGATTCACCATGTGGACTCGGCGATCCTTAGGACTTCATTTTCTCGTTCTTTTCAGCCTCTTCGTTCCTTTTTGCGATGTAGTGTCCATGCTTTCCTTCAATATTCAAATACCTGAAATTTAAGGATTTTCATGAGATATTGAGATAAAATAAGCATTTGAGGATGCAATTTCTATTAAAATATAGCCCTAAATGAGTCCAATTTGTGGACTCATCACATACCATTTATGAGCAGTAATAATTTGCATCATTCCCAAAAACATATCTTGTTTGGGGTCAGGATTAACAGGTTTTTTTTCAATACGATTCTCAGAAATACCTTTATTTTTTGAAAACTTGTCTTCAAAATTATGCATATCAATCTGAGTAATTCTATGATCACAAATCAATTGATTTTGCTTAAGAGATTTAATCTCTCTCTTTAAATTCTCAATTTCAATTTTTAAATCATCGAAAGAAGAATCCTTTTCAGGAAAAGCATTCCTTTTTATAAGACGATCATCAACCTCTTTTAAAGAGTAAGCAGCTGAATATTCAAAATCATTTAAATCATTCTTCTTGTTTTCCAAAGGTTTATAAGAACTCGAACTAACTTCATTAGAAGTAGCCAAATTAATGATTTTTTCTCGAATCTTGTTGTCAGTAACTTCTTTTAGAAGCTCAATCACATTATCAGAAGTGATTGTGTTCATATTGAAATCTTGAAATTGCGATTGAAGTTTATAAATTTCATCATCTTCACAGTTGCAAGTATTACCTTGGACGGTAGTGCAAGAGCTATCACAATTTTTATCATTATTAGATAAATCAAGCAATTCAATATCAGAACCTGAATCGGATTCATAATCATCATCTGAACCAGAGGTGTATAACAAGCCATAAACCTTCTCATAGGTTTCTCCATCAAGTTCCAAAGTTTTCAACTAGCAATGAGGGGCAATATGACCAAGTTGTCCACACTTATAACATTTTATGTTAGAAAGGTCTCTTCCAAATTGATCCTTGGTAAATCTATAAGATTTATGGTAGCTCTTTCTAACTTCACGTTCTTCTTTGGACCTTCGTCTAGATCTCCGTTTCCTGTGAGAACCTTCAGTTCTGGAAGACTTGTAATACTTATTCTTATTGCTGCTTTTTGTAGTAGAATCGGGTTGACCGAATTGGGTGAAAATTTCTCCCAATTGAGACTTTTCCTTAAGCTTATCCATCTTAAACTGTCTGGCCATCTGCAGTTTGTTGCACAAGTTCAAACCTTCTTGTGTGGAACTTCCTACAATTTTTCCATAGGTATAATCCTTAGAAGGGATTTCACCATGACTACCTCTTAGAGCTTTACGAACTCTTTCGGCAAATAAAGGGGGAAGGCCATCTATAAACGTAGCTTTCCAAAACTCAACTTTCTTTTCGGGTAATTCCATAACCCTACTAAGGAAGGTGTCTTTATACCATCTAAAGTTCCCTAAGGTCTGACATCGAAGACCGTTAAGGAGAGTACGAACAGTCTTATGCTGATTGGTAAATCTACCATTAAAATGTTCTAAAATGGTGAGGACAAGGGTAAAAACAACATCTTCTCTGTTTCTCACTAGAGCCATGCCCATATTATCAACACCATCATCAGTAGCCACCGCATTTATAATAGAGGCTTGCTCTTCCATATTTAGATATTTATCCCACCAGCCTCGAAGATGGCCAGTAAAACCTGCAACAATCATTTTGTAGATAGTCCTATTTGTGGCTTTTACACTTTTACAGATAGTTGCATACATAAGCATTCTATAAACAAGAGTAGCTAACTTTCTATCAGTCAGGCTATCAAGATTCCATTCATAAATTTTGGAACCACCATAAGACGTATTAGACTGATTCCAATTACGTTCTTCAATTAGAACATGTTGAGGAGTAGGACGGGGATAATAATAAGTATTCATGCTAGGTTTGGTAGCATAACCACTATTCTTTCTGGGATAACCCCTGAGTTTATTAAACTCCAAAGAAACTTGTTGTTAAAATCACTAGTAGTTTCCATTTTATTAGCAAAATCTTGTGATTAATCAATAGGCTTAAATTTCAAACCAGAAAGCTTCATATCAATAAACTCTTTATAATCAAAATCAGAAAACTTTTTATCAAGGAGCTCTTCCAACTCAATCAAAGAACCAAATTTAAATTCTTGAATTTCTGGAGGTCTTTGAACATGAGTAGGA